>VDFB02119726.1:0-127043 GCA_007258455.2 Sequoia sempervirens | reverse complement strand
GAGTTGTCAAGTTGCTGGTTTGTGCATTTTCAGTCAATAATCAGTTATATCAGATTGTGTGAATTCCTCAGTTGAGTGAGAAGTTGATTCTAAGGGATCTTGTGAGCATGGGAGAGTTGTTAAACATTATTGCAGCATTATTAATTCTAATCTTGTGTTCTTGGCAGGCACTCTATCTTATTGTAAGTTGAACAGTAGTACTGTCAGCATTCTCACTTCTTATTTATTTACTTGTACTTCCCGCTGAATAAGTGGAAGAGGCTAGCTTGCCGCCTATTTACTTTCAGAAATTGCATTGTACTTCAAATTGTTGATCGGTTGAGCCATTACAAAACTCATGGATCCTCTGACCATATGCTCGCCCCTCCTCCCACCTCGGGTCTTAGGGCGCATTCTTGGTTAGAGTTACTTTCAGCCAGCAGTTTGTAGGGACCCTTTGACCATATGCTCGCCCCTCCTCCCACATCAGGTATTAGGGCGCATTCTTGGTTAGAGTTACTTCAGTTCAGCAGTGCATAAGATCCTCTGACCATATGCTCACACCTTGCCCAACATCGGGGTCCTAGTGTACATCCTTGGTTAAAGTTGCTTTCCACATCGTTTTGGTTTTAGAGCTAACCTTAACGGGTGCATGTTGCATTGCCTATTGTAATCAAAAAAAAAAAAAAAAATTGGTCCACTTCTTTACACAATTCCCCACCTCTACCTCCATTGGCCTTGGTATAATACTTTGTGTGCAAATAACATAATCAACTATGCTTTGCCCATCATATGTTTGTAATGTCCCCTTTTGGCGCTTAGCCAATTTGTGCATATTTAGCCAATTTCCAAGTCTTCTAGAGGCTAATTGGTTAGTAAGGGAGAACTCCAGCATTCTTGGAGAAGAATTTGATCAGTCTTATAGAGCAATTGTTCTTGGTTTTGACTTTAGTTGGTTAGTTGGAGCCCTTTGATATTTTTGGAATTGATTTCCAACCTTTTGGGTACTCTCCAAACTTCTTGGAGGAGCGGGCTATTTTTAGAAAGTCACCAAGTTGATTCAATCATCTTCCTACTACTTCAATTTCATCATGGTGTGGTCAAAATTGGATTCTGCTGACGTTACAATACTTTCTGCAACTTGGGTGAGTTATTAAGTTATTTAATTAATATTTCACTAATGTTGTCTAATGTTGAGAAATAATTAAAGTACAACTTAGCATAATAGCTCATTGGAAAGGTCATTAAATGTTTGCACATAATGAATTATTTAATTTAAAGCAAAAAGCGCTTTTTTGGAAAAAATAGCGAAAAAACAAAAAACACATTTTGGGAAAAAAGCAAAAAATGTTTTTCGAAAAAGCAGCCAAAAAGCAAAAAATGATTTTTCGATAAAGCAACGAAAAAACAAAAAGTGTTTTTTTCGAAAAAGCAATGAAAAAGCTATAAAAGGAGGTGTTGGGGACTCATTGGACATGCTAAAGATTACACATATTATTATGCTGCCGGATTGAACTTGCAAGTTCTCCCAAAAATCATTTGAGGACGAAAACCCTCATTTGATTCCTAGTTTCGGATTTGAAAGATAATCCCTAGCTTGTGGAGTGGTTCTATTCAAGAACCACATTGTGCTTCAACAGAGTTCCAGTTCCAAGGTTTCAAAAAGAAAATAATTCGAAGTATTTTGATTGCAGATCTTGGGATTTACGTTTTGGAGAAGTTTTCTGAGTTCATATCTCACTGCCCAGATGCAATAGCAGGGTTTTAGACCTCTTTAAAACCTGCACCAGCCATCTATTTGCCAATCTTTGAGCTTGCATTCATTGGGGATGCATATGAGAGTGATTTGGTAAAGTTTTCAGACTTATTGACTAGCTGCTCCGACTGTAACAGCAGGGTTTCAGACCTGCACCAGCCATCTAAATGCCATTCTTTGAGGTATATTTGGCATATCCATAATGGGTGATTAGTTCTTTGATGTTGTGATACATGTGGTGGGTGTTTTAACAATTTCTTTCATGATCATATTTGTAACAATAAATATGTATTTGGTTTGGAATGAATTGTTAAAGCTAACATTGTAACACCGGGTGGTAGTACCACCAGTGATCTGGCTCTTGTTATTTGTTGTTACTTACCCCACTACATAGGTGGATCTTGTTACTCACCTCGTTGCATAAGTGGCTTTGTTACTCACTCACTACTGTAAAGTGGAAGAGTTGGCTTTACATTTCCTTTATTGTATAAGCTTTCCCACAAAAAAGTGGATGTGCCAAGCTAACCCCACTAGATAAGTGGATTACTTTCAGCTGCTTCTTTTGCAAGTATTATTGTAATCTCGTACATTGTATACTCTCACCTCACCCACACTGGGAACTTGGTGATCACAAAGTAGAAAGGAAAGTTGTTTAGCAATTTCCATTTTGTTGAGCTAACAAGATTTTCAAAAAAATATGGTGATTATTACAATGTCTGACATGTAATGTTCCCTGAGCTTGGCCATGTTTTATTCATTATGTGTGATCAAATCATAAAGGATGTGTCACCCTAACAATTCTGCTCCATACTGCATGATACCTCTGTTTTTCTCTCAAGAGACCTTCTCCTATTTTTTCTTCTTTTTTTCCTCTAATCATAGAGGAATGTCTTTCAAACCCTCCTCATTTCTAAGGTAAAGGGCTTGATTATTTGTTGTTCTTGCATTAAGGTCTCCTATTAAAATTACCTCACCTATGGCACTATAAACCAATACATTCGTTTATAACATTGCACATGGATCCTCTTTGTCTACGTTCTTTTTCTTCTAGATTTCGAGCCATGTGGTATTAAGTGACATACAGCAAGACAAATTATAGATTCCTCATCTATCATCTTCATCCACATGTAATGATTATTGGGCTCTTCCCTTTCTACTTTTATGATTCTCCCCATGATTCTCTTAATAGAACTATCACTCCTCCATGCTCATTGCCACTTTCTGTTAACTCATTCCAAACCGAAATCTTCTCATAACCCTCGAAGTTTGGAACTTTACAGCCCCTGTGTTCATGTGTTTCAACAAGAGTAATGATGTCCTTTTCCTCTGCTTGGGCCCTAAACCAGGACCTCTCCTCCAAGGATATTCCAGCTTACCACTATAAGGTGCACTTGGGGGGCCCTACCTTCCTATTTACTATGTCATTTGTAACTGAACTAAAGCTTTCCCCTTCTGTAAACAAGCTTCATTTCCCGCATTTATTTCCGTTACAACTTAATCCATTCCCTCCTTTCTTCTAGTTGTGCTAGAGTTAAGTCTTTGTCTATGTAAAATTGTGTCTTTAAGAAACCTTTTGTTTCTTGGTAGTTTATTCTTATCTTCTACGTTTTTCAGGATTACTCTTACATTCTTATTTCCTCCTCCCTGTATCATTCTTCCAATTTTGCTTGCTTGGTGGATATGCCCTACCCATTGAACTTTATCTACAAGAAAGTCTTTTAATTAGCTTGTCAATGTTTTCACCTTCCCCATGATCTTTCAGCCCTTTTATTATTATATTCGCAGCTCTATCATGCCAGTCTCTTTCTTCCACATTTGAAATTTGACTTGTAACTCTATGAGTTCTCTTTGATTCTCTATTGGACCTTTTACCACTTGAACCCACGACTTGGCCTCTTCAAATTATTCTTTTAACTTTGCCTCTTTGACCTCCATGTTTGCTATTGCTGATTGTATTTCTTTGATAAGAGGAATGTGTCTTTCCTCTGCTGCTTTAGACATATTTCCACTATTGTCTTGGTTTAAATCGTGTTTTATGGACAAAATCTCTTGTTGACCTGTTTCCATAACAGTTTGCAATTTGTTTATTTGGTCTTTAAGTAACTTATTTCATGGGTTAGCTTCCAATTGGCTTTCTATGATATCTTGCATCTTGTTATCCTTCAACTACTTCTTTACTTCTATGGAATTGAGTATCGTCTTCAGTCCCATTAACTCACTAACATAGAGATCTGATGACCACAT
Source organism: Sequoia sempervirens (assembly GCA_007258455.2). NCBI lineage: Eukaryota > Viridiplantae > Streptophyta > Pinopsida > Cupressales > Cupressaceae > Sequoia > Sequoia sempervirens. The sequence goes on along the minus strand of VDFB02119726.1, from coordinate 123,064 downwards.
TAGGGGGTTGAAATAGGACGTTATAGATCTTGGCTGTCTCAATTTCCAACCTCTAACTCTGCAATGTTTTCAAGGTGTTCCATGCCCTTGTTGTGCATGATAGGATGGTTATCTAAGCATTCTTCTTCTAGGTCCCACCTTGGATTATGCTTGCTACTATCTCCCTCTTAAAAAACATTAACCGATTTGAGGTTGAAGTTTCTCTAGTTGTGTTGATTCCGCACCTTCTTGTGATGGTACCTCTAGCTAATTTTCTTGGTTTTCTTGTCCTTCTACTAGTTGCTTTAATTGCCCTTGCATTGTCTCAATACCAAATGTTGTTGGATATTACTAGTTATTTTTGGTAAGTTTGTTACAAATTTCTCACTCACCAACCATTTTAACTTCCTTTCTAGCTTGGCCACCTTTGTTGCAGAATCCTCTTATACTACTTGGTAGGTATTCACATACATCAGATTTTCTCCTCTGTCTGAGACTTTGGCTTGCATGCATTGCTGCTTTTGTGAGTGTAAATGTGACTCTAAAGCCCCTGCTACTATATATAAGTAACTGGATTCTCTGTGGAGAATGGCATAATATATGGTATTAGCATACCAGCTTGGGGTGCCATTTGATACTCCTTATGTCCACTACACACCTCTTGATTCATTGTTCCTTTGTTAATACATGATCTGTTTCTTCTCTATTTTTTGATAGGCTTGTTGTTGGAATGATTTTTTGTGAGGTGTTGATGTCTCCCGTCTTTCCTTGGGTTCAGTTTGCAAGGTTAACGATGTTTAATAGGGGTTTTTCATTTGCATACAGTTAAAAAAAATAGTGCACACACATTGCCACATATGAAAAACAAGGATTAAAACCTTCAAATAAAAAGAGGAAGTGAGTATACATATAGGTAAACTCACCTTTGTAAAAGAGGTTGTGGGTATATATATAGGTAAACTCACCTTTGTAAAAGAGTAAGTGGTTATACATATAGGTAAACTCACATTTTGTCTACATGAAACTCTACAGCAAACCCCACCTTTAGCTGGACCCACCTTCCTCTTTCTCAAAAATCAACTTTTCACTATCAGATTTGCAATGTTTTGGTGCTAGTGGACAAAAGCCTCGTCTATTTGAAACCTTTGTCCATTTCCAAGCGCCTTGAAACCTTCTTGAAACTTGTTGATGGTACCATTGTAGAAAGCATCCTAGAGACCCCCAAACCACTATACCAACTTACTTTGTCATCCCCTCAACGTGTGCACTTTACACTACAACCAAAATAAGGATGAATGCAAATGAAATAGAGAGCAAGCTCTGCTGAAACATTAAGGGTTTTCCTACATGCAGTCACAATCAAACTTCAAACGCACATGCCACAAATCATTAATTGGCAAGGTAAACTTTTCCATCCCTCAAGACACTCCCCAAACAAAGGGTGTGGTTGAACATCTCCACCACCTTACCTAAATACCTTATATAAAAATTCCAATATTGAATCTATAGGGAATTTTTTCAAATCAGGGCTCAGCCTATATAAACCAATCTATGGGGGAAGCTCACTTAGAACAAGGATTTGGCCATCTTCTCCCTGATTGCTCACCATTGCCAAAAAGGGACATTGGTCCACCCCTACATTATCTAGAAGGTGCATAGGTTTGTTACAATCTTTAAAGCAATGAACAAAAAATATTTCCTCAAAATCCCTCATATAGTTTACAGGCTTCCTCAAGGTAACTTCCTAGCTTCCAACTCAATAAATCTCCTTTTGCAAGTCCATCGATCACCAACTTGGAATCTCCCTCAATGATAAGTTTCTTACAGCCCTCAGAGATCACTAAGTGTAGAGCTTCCAACAAAATCTCCATCTCCATCTCATTATTAGACTTGTGGCCCAAGAAAAAAGAGCCATCATTTACAAACTTAAAGAATTTCCCAATGGACATCTAGAACCTACCTAACAACTTCCTTGAGTGGCCCCACTGACATTGAGCTTCGAAAAGCCCTCCAAAGGCCTCTTCTAGACATTACCAATTTTTTTGCCTTTAAACTTGACTACCTCATTAACAAGTGAAGGAAGTTCACTATTCCACTTAACCAACACTCATTTTTCCAAAGAAGACAATTATCCTTCCTTCACAATCAAAGAAGATATAGCATAGGAGGAAATTATAGCTTCTATCTTGGCCTGGCACCTTTCTTAGGAAGAAACATTTTCCCTAAAAATCCTACTATTTATTTCCAACCAAATGCTCCACAACATGAACACCATCTCTTGGGGCATGTTTACTAGCATAGGTGCATTTCTATCCTATGTAAACATACAACCACCCCAAGCAAATGGAAAACATCACACTAACCTATCACTCTCAAGTCCTAAAGGGGCCTGAGAGCTCACCCAAAGCACAACACACCCTAGGGACTGTTTCAAAAACTTGCAAAAGCCCCATTATCATTGAAGTTTACATGTTAATTAGTACACACAAAGATTACTATTTTAAGTGCACTTGTGCACACAAACCTTAACATACTCAATATCTATTATTAAAGCATCAAAAAATTTATGATAATCAACAAATTTGAGAAAAGAATATGCACAATATTTCCATTATCATTATATTCCTTTCAAGTACATAGCTTGTGCATGAAACCTCGAAGTTAACAAAATTTGACCATTTGGCTATCCTATAACTACTCATTTCTTCTATGTCACTCTCCTCTCTACCTATCTATGTATATGTTTATATCTCTTTTACATTGGTTAAAACTTAAAACATATAACTAGCCACTTTGTCTTCTATTCATGTAGTCAAGATTTGCTTTCCAAATGGATGACCAAGATCTTTTCTCCAAGTACTTGGCCAAAGTTGCTCCTCCTCTCCTTCTAACAATGGTTTGCTACATGATCGGTCACAACACCCAGGTGCAACCAAGTTAACTTCCCCCTTGTAGGCTTTTTCTATTTTGTTTGGGTAGCAACTTTTGCATTCATCTTTTTCCATGACCAATGCACTGACTCTATCTCTCCTTCACTAAACACAATTGAGGACACTCTGAAGTGCAATGTTCAACTTAGGACTTCTTGTGATACTCACTCAACCACCATATCTTTTGTCTGCCATTTACCCAAGGTCACCACTAGCACGCTCTTCCAAAGCAGCCCCAAGTTCCCAAAGCCTTTTGTCCTACTGAAAATGTGTTGACTCAAAGGTTTTTGGGAAAACCCACTGTGTTTCCAATTTCACCAAAAGACCTTGCTCGATTTTAGCCACCTAACCACAATGGAGCAATAGATGTTCAACAGATTCCTCATCTCTCTTGCATAGACAGCATTGGAACGGAACTATAAAACCTCATTTTCTCAAATTATCAAAGTTAGAATCCTATTCAAACTAGCCAACCAAACAAAGGCATTACATTTTTTAGGGGCATGTTTACTCCATTAAAATCAACCAGCCAATCCTTTAGAGGAGGAAGATCTATACATTGCCAAAGAGCATAACTGGACTTAACTCTATAACTCCCTCAACTATCTCCCAACCATCTAATTGTGTCATCTCTGGATAGATGGGAATTCTCAAGCCCTTGAGAAGATTTGACTAACATTGTTTCTGAATATATAGAAAAGGAAGAGAATCAAACACCTTTCAGTATGTTTTGATCCTACCCAAACATCCTTTTCATCCCAATGGCTTTTAAACTATTCTTCCCATCGATTCTCCAAAAAACTAAAAACTTCAACAAGTCTAGTAAAATTGCTAGGGTGGTTGACCCACCCAAGAATCACCCCAAAAATTTGCTAAAGCACCATGACCCATATCCCAATAAAGCTGAAAACCAACCAATTCTTGGAAATTGGCAATGAAATTCCAGATAGAAGAGCCTCAAGGGAGGGTATGCTGTAGAAACCCTAGTTTCCTCTGTTTCTCAAATCTGACTGTTTTTCTGATATTTTTGAAGGTTTTTGGTTTTTTGACTGTTTTTGGTTTTTTGCATAAATATGGTAAAATGCGATTTTGCTAGAAATTGGAAATAAATTCAAATAAAAATAATATATCTCCGGAAATGATAGATTCTATTGCAAAAATAGATGCCAGTCTAATATTAAATCTTCTAGAAGGGTTACAATGAAGATTCGATTACATGCAATATAAAAAGCAGTGATTTTTATTTGAAAACCTGGAGATTGCAGCGAACTGGAAATGATCAAATCTGGTACGGCTGCATTGATTAACTTCTTCTCCCTCCGTTTGGTGCTCTGGATATGACACAGATGCTTAGGCGCCTCCAATGAAGTTGATATTTGGCCTGAATGAAAGGCGTTTCTCCTCAAGGCAAAGGTACGGCTCAAAAGAAGGAAGTACGGCCTGCAGCAAGGTACGGCCCTGTCAGAACCAGCAAGTACACTTGTACGGCTTCTTGAAAACAGTGTCCCAACCCTCTAGAATGATGCGCCTTGAAGAATGTTTGTCTTCTGAATGAAACCCTGAATCAAAACTCTGTAAAAGAATAACCTGTGAAGCTCTATGATCTCCTTTGAATGAAGAAACCTCTGTGCTGGCAATAAATCAGATGTTATTTCACACCCTCTGAACTGCTTCGAATGGAGATGGCTCGTTCCCCAATGAATTCGAGACTGAAACCCTAAAGCTTCTTGCTCAGACCAAACTTGATCAATTTTCAATAACTCAATATGCATAATGGCTCGATTCCCAAGGCAAATGGCTTATACACTTGAAAAGTGCGATTTCCTCAATAATAGGGAAGCATTAAAAATTCGCACTTTTTATTTTATTACTTTCAATAGTCTCCAGCCAAATATTTTATTATAAATTAAATCACCAACTGGCCCCTTTCTGATGATGGGCGACCCCTTTATCAAAATCACTTAAGTTATAATGAAATATTATAACTTTATATTATAATCTCCAATTAATTAATATTTAATTAATTCAATCAAATATTAATATCTCTCTCGTTATTCATCCAATACACGAGTCGTCTGACGCTGACGAACAATGAAGTGATTCTGAACCTAATCCATCCATACTGCTAAAAATAGCAGGGGTCCCACGCTGACTGCTAAAAATAGCAACTTCTGCAAGAAGTGTCCGAATGAGCCCGAACGAAAGCCAACTGATCAAGAACTGCCAACTGACGCTGAGCCAAGCTCCGACATGACCCTCTATCCAACCTATCAGCCTACGAGGGTCGCATAATAGGCCAATCCTGTCCTCCGAGAGATGTCAACTAGAAGGGGACATGACAGTCCGCCCCTCCTGAAATTGCTTGTCCTCAAGCAATCTCAATGCCGGATGCTGCAGAATATCCTCGCTCTCCCATGTAGCATCCTCAACAGGCAAATCTCTTCATTTCACTAGATATTCCCTGATAGTCCTCCGATGCAACTGTCTCTCCCTGTACTCCAGGATGGACTCAGGTACTAAGATCAACTTTCCCTCATCATCTAAGGGAGGTAGAACTGCAGACGGTACCACACGATGTCCCAACGCCTTCTTGAGGCGTGATACATGAAATACATTGTGTACCCCGCTCTCTGCTGGAAGCTCAATCTCATACGCCACCTCGCCAACTCTCCTCAGGATCCTGAAAGGACCGTAATAACGTGGCGTAAGCTTCTCTAACCCACTCTTCCTAAGAGTGGACTGACGGTAGGGCTGCAGCATGAGGTAAACCATGTAACCAACCTCGAAATGCCTCTCCGTCCTCTTCTGATCCGCATACTGCTTTTGCTGATTCTGTGCCTTTGCGATATTCTCCTTAAGAGCCTTCATAGTATCCTGACTCTCCTGCAATAAGTCTCCAGCACTCGGCACTCTACTGTCACTCAGCAGCAAATCTAGGAAACTCGGCGCCTCATACCCATACAACGCCATAAAAGGAGACATCTGAATAGTCATGTGGAATGTCGTGTTGTAGCAATATTCGCACAAATGAATCCACTTGACCCATGCCTTCTGCTGCCCTGCAATGTAATTTCTGAGGTATCCTTCCACCCACTTATTCACAATCTCCGTCTGCCCATCAGTCTGTGGGTGGTAACTAGTGCTCGGAGTGAGCTCGGTCCCACAGCCCTAACACCTCTCGCCATGTATGACTCAAGAACCAACTATCCCTGGCCGCTTCACAATACCCGAAAGTAATCCATGTGTCCTAACACCTCACGAAGAATACCTCTCGCCACCGTAGCTTCTGTAGGTTGTGGTGGATCGTGAAAAGAAGTGGGCATACTTCGTAGTTTATCCACAACTACGTATATGCAATCTCGCCCTTGGGCTTTAGGAAAGCCCGTAATAAAGTCCATCGACAGGCATTCCCACTTCCTGTCAGGAATCGGAAGTGGTTGCAATAAACCTGCCGGGTACGTGTTCTCTTGCTTGTTCTGCTGACAAACAGGGCACTCACGCACGTATTGAAGAACATCTGCCTTGAGTCCTCTCCAGGTGAATCTCTCCCGAATCTGTCTGTAGGTCTTGAAGTACCCGGGATGTCCTGCTGTAGGCACGTCATGAAAGGCCCGCATGATGATGTTCTTCACCTCTGAGCCGGGGATCAAATATATCCTGTTCTTGTAAATGATCAAGTCATTCACAAGTGTATACCTGGTATCAACTGTCGATCCCTCAACAATGCTGGAGGCCCAAGTATCCTTGGCATACTCTGCCACTATCATATGCCTCCAGTCCTCTGAAATGTGAACCATAGTGCTCAAATATGGTCTACGTGAAAGTGCATCAGCCACTACGTTCTGTGTACCTTTGATATACGAGATATCAAAGTCATAAGCCTGCAACTTACTAACCCACTTCTGCTGTCTGTCATTGAGATCTCGCTGCCCCAAGAAGTGTCTCAAACTGTTATGATCAGTTTTAATGCAAAATTTGCTGCCAACAAGATATTGTCGAAATTTTGCTAAAGCATGCATGATTGCGAGCATCTCCTTATCATAAATGCTATAAAGTCTCTCGGGCCCTCTGAGTTTTCGGCTCTCGTACACAATTGGGTGCTTGTCCTGCATAAGCACCGCACCAATGCCCTCACCTGATGCATCGCACTGAAGCTCAAAAGGCTTCGTAAAGTCTGGTAGTGCCAATACAGGGCATGTGGTCATCAACTCCTTAAACTTCATAAAGCACTCCTGTGCCTCCGGAGTCCAAATAAATGCACCCTTCTTCAGTAAATCTGTCATAGGGGCTGCATGTCGTGAATAACCATTCACGAATCTACGGTAGAATCCACACAAACCGAGAAACCCTCTCAACTGTGTCAGGTTTGCCGGTGTAGGCCAATCAATAATGGCGCGGATCTTTTCAGGATCCATCCGCACTCCTCCTGCACTGATAATGTGACCTAGATATAGCAATTCGGTCATCCCCAAGTCGCACTTGGATTCCTTGGCGTACAAGGACTCCCTCTCAAGAATACTCAACACGGTCTCCAGGTGAGCCAGATGCTCCTGCCAAGTCCTGCTGTATATAAGGATATCATCGAAGAAGACCAATACGAATCTCCTCAGCTGTGAATGAAAAACCCTGTTCATTGTAGACTGAAATGTAGCCGGCGCATTAGTGAGCCCAAATGGCATCACTATAAACTCGAAGTGCCCACAATGACATCGGAAGGCAGTCTTCTCTATGTCCTGCTCACGGACCCTGATCTGATGATACCCCGACCGTAAATCAATTTTAGTGAAGTAACAGGCACCATGGAGCTCATCTATAAGCTCGTCAATCCTCGGTATCGGATACCTGTTTTTGATCGTCCTCTTATTCAGGACCCTGTAGTCAATGCACATGCGTAATGTTCCATCCTTCTTCTTTACCAAAACAACCGAAGAAGCGAATGGTGACTTGCTAGGCCGAATGTGACCCATAGCAAGTAACTCCTTTATTGTCTTCTCTATCTCATCCTTCAATCTTTTAGGATGCCTGTAAGGAGTTATCATAACGGGCTTAGCGCCCTCCTCGAGCTCAATAATGTGCTCTATGCCCCTGTCCGGAGGTCTACCTGGTGGAATATCACTGAACACCTTATCATGCTTGACTCTCAACTGCTGAATGTCCGGATGATATTCTGTCTTTTGCTGTCCCTCCTGTATAGGTGCTAAAGTGCACTCGGCAGCCCACTCTACCATGTCGTGACGCATGAGCCTCTCCATCCGACGAAAAGAAATTGTTTTGATGTCGCTGTCCCGTATTGCTTTTAGTATGTGAGTCTTCCCGTCAACATCAAAACGGATCTCCATGTCTTTGAGACGAAGAGTGACTTCCTCCAATGAATGAAGCCACTTCATTCCCAAGACCAAATCAATATCCCCCATATTAACAACATAGTAATCTGCCTTGAACTCATAATTGTTCAAGCGTAAAGGGAGATCCTTTATCATGCGTTCACATCTCAAAGTGTATCCATCGGCCACCTTGACCCTAATGCCCTCGAACTCCTCACTGATGAGTCCGCGTTTCTCAACGAATCTAGCATCTATAAAGTTGTGTGTTGCTCCTGTATCAAGGAGGGTAATGACCCTCTGTCCTGCTAACACACCCCGAATCCTGAATGAGCCCTCCTGCTGAATGCTAGATAAGCGGGCCTCCTGTAGCTGAAGCTCTGGCTCCATCTCTGGCTTAGGCTCTGAAGCCTCTGGCTCTGAATCCTCAGAACTCTCCTGCTGTTCGGAATTTTCTGATTCTGAATCCTCATAGTACGCCCACATCACTCGATTTGCCTTGCCCTTAGGTCTTAGAGGACAATCGTGATTGGCGTCATAGGGACCTTTGCAGTAGAAGCAAAGCTTCTTCCTGCGTAGATCATTAAGGGCCTCACGATCCAAAGGTGGAGCTGCTGATTTACCTTTTGAATCGTTTTTAAAATCTGATTTTTCTTTGTTAAAATCAGATTTCTCTCTGTTTCTATTAAAACCCTTATTGTCCCTGAAAGATGAATTATTCCTGGAGTTGAATCTACTAGATGGTGCTGCCAACTCCATACTTCGTGCTTTTTTCATTGCTTCCTGTAACGAAGGAGGATCAAAGGCTTTGATCCAACCTCGCAATGGCTCTGTCAGCCCCTCCATGAAAAGCACTACCAAACGCCTCTCAGAAATGTTCGGAACCATAACTGATAACTTCTGAAAGTCACCAATATAGGCCTCCAAACTGCCACTCTGTCTCAACTGAGCCAAGTCTCTGAAGTAGGATTCAGGATCCTTCCTGTCAAACCGCTCAACCAATCTGTCCACAAACTCCTGGTATGACGTGATCCTGTCATGCTGTAGTGTCACCATACCGTGGTGCCACCAATCATAAGCTACTCCCTCGAGATGCAATGTAGCATATCTGATAGCATCTCTCTCGGCCATCGGGCGTAATGTAAGAAAAGTGTCCAGCTTACTAATCCAAGCCTGAGCTGTCACTTTACCACTACCATCGAACATCGCTAGATTAAGCCTGTTGGTTGCATGTTTTAGGTCATTGTTCTGGTACCTAGGTCTCCAATCCTGTCGACCTCTGTGATGCTCTCGCCTCTGAGTAATAAAACGGTCAAAAGTGATCCACTCTCTGACCTCTGGTGGTACCAACTCCCACTCCTCGTTCGCTGCCATAAGCGTATCAGCGAACAACTCCTCGTGCTCCTCACCTGCCAAGACCTCCTCGGCCTCCTGCCTCACAAATGTAGGCCTGGTAGGCCTGTCTGCTGTCCGTGAGGCTGTCCTAGGTGCCTTGCGAGACCCTGCTTCACTCCTCTCATCGTCACGATGTGGTGACGGTCTCCTAGGAGTACCCAATCTCTGAAGTGCTACTGCCAACTGCTGTAATACATCATCGGACCGCCGTTGACCTGCACGAAGATCTCTGAGTGCATGCAACACCTTTGCATCGTCCTGATCTCTAGGGTTTGGAGGAATCTCTGCCCTAAGATTATCTGTTCTGTCAGCCCTGTCATTCTTGTCAGCCATGTTTCCTGGCTGCCTGCTCAAACTCTGTTGTCTGTCAATTAGAGCACGTCTGCGTGTGTAATACCTGTGAGAGCCAATCTGTTCTGGCTGCATAAGACTGCTAAACCCTTAGGATGGCAGGATTTAGCTCTGATACCACTGTAGAAACCCTAGTTTCCCTCTGTCTCTGAATCTGATGGTTTTTCTGACTGTTTTGTGTATTTTTGGTTTTTTGACTGTTTTTGGGGTTTTTTCATAAATATGGTAAAATGCGATTTTGCTAGAAATTGGAAATAAATTCTATAAAAATGCTATAATGCCTTTACGGATAGAAAATACAAGATTTAAAGATGGCGAATCCTTTATTGATCTTCTGAATGTAATACAAGAAAGATCTGGCAACATGCAATAAGGAAATAGCAATATTTTAATGAAAGAACCTGGCAATAGCAGCAAGACTGAAAATACATAGATGGTACGGCTTTCACAAGATAGATATTTCTCCCTCCGTCCAACAGGCTCCAATGATCCCAGATGCAACTGCGCCCACACTGGTGAAGATGAAAGACCAAAAGAGAAGGCGATTTTCTCTGGATGAAAAGTACGGCTTTCCACAAAGGTATGGCCTGCTGCAAATGGTACGGCTGTAGCAGCAATAAATGAATTTGTACGGCTCCTCTTAAACTCTCCAGATCTCCTTGAAATATGCGCCTCAATACAATAACCTTTCTGTAATGAATTTTTAACTGAAACTCTGAATGCAAATAACCACTGAATGCTCTGTAATTTCTTCTGGATGAAGAAATCTCTCAACTGGCAATAGATCAGGTGATATCTCACACCCTCTGAACTGCTTTCAATGGAGATGGCTCGTTCCCCAATGAATACGAGACTGAAACCCTAAAGCTTCTTGCTCAGACCAAACTTGATCAATTTTCAATAACTCAAATATGCATAATGGCTCGATTCCCAAGGCAAATGGCTTATACACTTGAAAAGTGCGATTTCCTCAATAATAGGGAAGCATTAAAAATTCGCACTTTTTATTTTATTACTTTCAATAGTCTCCAGCCAAATATTTTATTATAAATTAAATCACCAACTGGCCCCTTTCTGATGATGGGCGACCCCTTTATCAAAATCACTTAAGTTATAATGAATTATTATAACTTTATATTATAATCTCCAATTAATTAATATTTAATTAATTCAATCAAATATTAATATCTCTCTCGTTATTCATCCAATACACGAGCCGTCTGACGCTGACGAACAATGAAGTGATTCTGAACCTAATCCATCCATACTGCTAAAAATAGCAGGGGTCCCACGCTGACTGCTAAAAATAGCAACTTCTGCAAGAAGTGTCCGAATGAGCCCGAACGAAAGCCAACTGATCAAGAACTGCCAACTGAAGCTGAGCCAAGCTCCGACATGACCCTCTATCCAACCTATCAGCCTACGAGGGTCGCATAATAGGCCAATCCTGTCCTCCGAGAGATGTCAACTAGAAGGGGACATGACAGCAGCTTTGGGCTTCATACTTCCTTATTTATTTGTGATTATTTAATGGCAACATATCTCTAAAATGGCCGACCTCCTTTGTAATTATTATTTATTATTTGTAATTATTTTTATGGTGGCCGATCTTGTCCTTGAAAAGGTGCGACCCCTCTAAGCAACATGTATATATAGAAGGTCACTTTCTCTCATTTGTGTACAAGCAAGTTCGAAGTCTCTTCTATTCTCTCAAGTGCGAATTACCAAGAGCAGATTGCAAATTCTTCAAGAGCAGATTTGAGTTGTAAGGAAGTACAGATTATTTATCTATCATTGCATCTTGTGAAGGTGTTGATTATTGGCCTTGAGATTGGCCTCATTGTAAAGAGACTTGTTGCCATTACATATATATAAGAGATATATATTTGTTGCTGGGTTTTTCTCCCTCAAGAGGAGGGTTTTCCCAGGGTATCTACTGTGTTATTGTGTTTGATTTTGAATTAAATTTCTGTGCATTACATCTGATCATAAAACTAACACAAACATGATGGCAAATCAATTGGTTTCCCAACATCCGGATAACACATTATGTTTTCCAACATTCAACATGAAATAGGAAACCCCCTTATAACTACTAAATCCAGGAGAAGAAGCCAACCACTGACTAGGTAACTGCCTGAAGAAGACCCCCTAACCACACACATTAACCTAGGAGGGTTAGGAATAGGCTAAACCATCCACAAACAACATCAGGCTAAAAAGGGGACATTACATGCACATTCCAAGATTAGCATGTAACTTGCTTTCAGTTTCTAAAATTAATGATGTTGGAGTGCATGTAACATTTGATAGAAGTGATTGTAAGTTGGTTTGTGGAAAATTGATGCTAACTAAGGAATCGTAATGTGAGACTTTGTTTAAGTTTAATGTATCTACTTATAGGAACTCAGCCTATGTAACTAAAAACTCAGAAGATTCATGTATATTGTGGTACCATAGGATTGGTCACATTGGTGAAAAAGGGCTTAAGACTCTTGTTAATAAAAATATGATGGATGGTTTGTCTTGTTATTCTGCAGATTTTGATTTTTGTGAGCACCATGTGTTTCATTAACATAGAGTAAAGTTTAATTTTAGTAGCATTAGAGCAAAGAGATTACTAAAGGTTATTCATAATGATGTTTTCAATCATGTGGATGTTATTTCAATTGGAAAATATCAATATTTTATTTCCTTTATTGATGACTACTCACATTATACTTGGATTTATTTTTTTAGGCACAAATCTTAAGTTTTTAGCAAGTTCAAATATTTTAAAGTTCTCATTGAAAATCAAATGGATCAAAAAAATAAAGGTATTAAGGTCAAATAATGGAGGGGAATATTGCTTTAGAAAATTTGATGACTTTTGTAGTCATCTAGGTATTGTAAGATAGGAAATGACATCACAGAAAGGATGAACAAGACATTAATTAATGGAAAAAGCCAAAAACATGCTAAGTGGTGCTCAGTTGGATCAATGTTTTTGGGTTGAGGTTGTAAGTATTGCTTGTTATTTGATTAATAGATCTCCATGTCTTGCTCTTGATAAAACATCATATGAAGTGTGGGAAGGTAAGAAACCTTCTATTTCACGCATTAGAGTTGTTGGTTGTGAGGCCTTTGTTCACATGCTTAAGAAAAGTGGTCTAAATCAGATTTCAAAGCTAACAAATGTATTTTCATTGGTTATGGTGATAATGTTAAGGGTTGTAAGCTTTGGAAGCCTCTAACCTTGAAAATGGTATATTCTAAATATATGATTTTCAAGGAACTTAGAGTTAAGTCTAATCAAGTATAAGCCAAAAGAAAAGGAAAAGAAAACTGTGCATTTTGAAACCAAAATAGAGAAACAAGAAGATGCACAAGTGGAAGAATAGGATGGAAAAAAGAAAGTATAGGAAGAAAAAGGTTTAAATTTAGAAAGTTCATAGGAAGAACAACAAGAGCTTCCTACTACACCTTAGAAGAAGTCCACAAGGCAACAAAAGCTAATTGACAAGCGTGGCCCACCACATTTTCATTGTGTGGTTGTTTTGTCTTGTAGTGACAATGGACCTAGATCTATGAAGGAATCTCTTTCTTTGAAGGAGCATGAGTCTTGGATGGAGGCCATGCAAGATGAAATGATTGTCTTAGATAGGTTGTAATGTCCCCTTTTGGTGCTTAGCCAATTTGTGCACATTTATCCAATTTCCAAGTCTTTTGAAGGCTAATTGGTTAGTTAGGGAGAACTCCAAAATTCTTAGAGAAGCATTTGATTAGTCTTGCAGAGAAATTGTTCTTGGGTTTGAGTTCAATTGGTTAGTTGGAAAATTTTGATGCTTTAGGAATTGGTTTCCGACCTTTTGGGTGCTCTCCAAACTTCTTAGAGGAGTAGACTATTTTTAGAAAGTCACCAAGTTGATTTCAATCATCTTCCTATTGCTTCAATTTCATCATGGTGTGGTTAGAATTGGATTATGATGATGTTGTTGTACTTTTCGCAACTTGAGTGAGTTATTAAGTTATCTAATTAATATTTCACTAATGTTGTCTAATGTTGAGAAATAATTCAAGGACAACTTAGTCCAATAGTTCGTTGGAAAAGTGATTAAATGTTTGCACATAAGAATTATTTAATTTAAGAAAAAAGTGTTTTTTTGGGAAAAAACAACGAAAAACAAAAAAGGAAAAAGAAAAAGATTGTTTTTTTTCGAAAAAGTGATGAAAAAAACAAAAAAAAACACTTTTTCGAAAAAGCAATCAAAAAAGCTATAAAGGGAGGTGTTGGGGGTTCATTTGGACATGCTAAAGAAAGATAACATTATGCTGCTGAAATGGCTTCGGTTCTCTTCAATCTTTGAGGATGAAATCCCTCATATATTTCTAGTTTCGGAATTGCAAGATATTCCCTAGTTAGACTGTGGTGCGATTTCAAACAGGAGTCACCAACGGAAATGCTTTGAAGTTTCAATTTTGGTTTTTCAGTCACTATTTTGATGATGCGATAAGTCACTCATAGCTGTTTGGAAACTTGGTTATAGCTTGCACTCATTGTGGGTGCGTGTAAGAGTGATTTGGTGAAATTTTTGAGTTTATATCCCCTGTCTAGACTGTAATAACAGGGTTTCAGACCTCTTTCAAACCTGCACCAGCCATCTATTTGCCAACCTTTTAGCTTGCATTCATTGTGGGTGCGTGTGGAAGTGATTTGGTGAAGTTTTCTAAGTTTATAACTTGTTGTTTAGATTGTAACAGCAGGGTTTCAGACTTGCACCAACAGTCTATTTGCCAATCTTCGAGGTATATTTGTTAATTCCATGATGGGTGGTTAGTTCTTTGATGTTGTCATACATGTGGGGATATTTTATCAATTTCTTTCATGACCATACTTGTAACAGCAAATGCATATCTTGAATTTAGAAGTTTTCAAATGAACCAACATTGTAACATTGAGTGGTAGTACCATCAGTAATGTAACACTCTAACTAATCTATAGTTTAAGAATGGTAACTAACTACTAGTTTCAGCTGAAATGTAACTAACTAGTTTTCATACTACAGTTTCCTTTGCAATATCGAACAGAAAAGATAAACAATCTGAACAATAACTACATAAACAAATCATCAACTAACTTTTTAGTTTTCAATTTCAACCAAAAAGGAAACTAACTATCTATATAACCAAAAATCACAGTAGGTTAATAACTAACTTTTCTTTACTTTCAAAATGAAAAGAGCATTTATTACAGCTATGAAATAAACATGATAAAGTAAATATAACTGAAGTTAAGAGAGAGAAAGAGTTGCAAGAAAATACAATTTGAATGCCGGAATGCTTGAACATGACTCTGTCTTCATGGGAAAAAGAAATATCATCAAGGGCTTTTCCGCCCAACCAAGGACCTATTGGTCCCTCGTGTTTCTTCAACTGAAGAAACCCGACCCTTCACGAGGGTAATCAATAAAGGATCACATAAATACCATCATGCCATCTAAGCCTGGTGTCTAGAACCTATACTACTTGGTCGATCCTTCACTATAGGTTACTCCTAACTAGAAAGACCATTCTAACCAGGGGTATATCTGGTTCTTAATGGCTGAAAAATGCTTAATCTAAGCATCATAACCTTGACCAAAGATTTATTGTTAATGGCCACACCTGTGCCATCAACACTCTCACCCTTGCTCGACATGATAATACTTGATTCTAGGGTTTTAAATTACAATGACTTGGTTCTAAATCATTCCTCTTAATTTAAGGTTAAGCTGTTTACTTTAAGCATATAAAGAGAGAGACTTGGCTCGTTATCATTTCACTTCTTTAAAGAATAATCTGCTTACTTAAAACATATATAGAGAGATACAAAAAAACTTGTCACCCTTGATGGACTCTACAGATTAAGTGGACTCATATTGGAAGGAGAAATAGGTACGATTCCAACTCAGAAATTTAAAGAACCGAGAATAAAGAAGAATTCGGCTAAGACATTGGCGAAATAGACCACAAAGCATTATAATGAAGCTCGAGCCAACATTCAAGTTCATAATTGATTAAGAGTTACTCGAAAGCAAGATCAATAAACTATACAGGATCAAAAGAAGAAAGAGTCTTCCATCGGACATGTTCCAGTAATTAGCAAGAACCGATTTCATTGTGATTTTCATCCAGACGAAGAAATACAACGAATTTACTTTTCAACATGATCGTTATCAAAACAATATAGATCTTTCGATGATAAGTTTTAACAAATAAAAGATTCTCATCACGTGCCTGGCAAAATGTCTATAGCTTGACAAATTCTTTGATATCTTTCCACCACAAACCATTATCAGCTTTGGCATCAAGAGTTGCTTTGTTGACTGAAGGAAATGATGATGACACACTACTGATCAGAGTGTGAAAACAAGCAATAAGCACTCGGCCTAAGCTACCAACAGAGGAACCCGAACTAGGAGAACAAATGCCAACAAATAATGTAAAGGATGCGCAACTATTATTAGACGATGACTAACAGAGAGAAAAGAGTGAAGTTTGCAGTTCGAATGAGAATGGAAAGAATCTCCAGTGATTGCGATATGATTGAAAAGAAATTTCCAAAGCAAATGCGAGTGAGCAAGAAGGCAGAGAGAGATAGAATGTCGATTAAAAGAGAAAACCTCAACAACCCGAGTCCCCAAAATTTCCTTGAGCACGCGACTGCATGCGTTCTCTCTCTCGGATGTTTCACAAGAGTGGTGGCAAGGTGGCGGGGAGTTACCACCTCCCACCCACACCCACACCCAGCTAATTTCTTTTTATTTTAACCTTAATATTTATCCATCAGCTTAAGAGATTTTCTTTTAATTTTAACTTTAATATTTTATAATAATAATTCCCAAGGTGCGGAGAAGATGAATTATAAGACTCCAAGAGATATACAATGATACACAATTAAATTGATTCGTTTTGACAATTATTTAATTAGGTGATACTCAACCAAGGTTACGACTTCAATATAGCTATCTTACACTAGCTCGAGGCTTGATGATAATTTTGATCCTTTATTAACTACGTCCTCTCCTTGATGATATTTCCCTTTCCCTTGAGGTGTTGGCAATCCTGCAACCACTTGATAGAAAAATTAGGGTTGGACCGTTCTCGATTTATATATATATTTTTAAATATAAACTCATCAACACATACATTTATACATATATAAAAAAATCATTCATATTGCAGTTACAACAAGTAATTAAAATTCTTTTCCCAATTTCATATTCTCATGAAAGGTAGTTAATCACAACTTTCATAACGACCATAATTCCATTGCCATATTCTTGTTCAAGACAAAAGGGATGTAACATACTTCTCCCCTTAAGAATCATCGCCCCTGATGATTGTTATTTAGAAGTTCAAGTCTAAAATCATAAATATAAACAGAGTTTTTAATTGTTCATAAACAAATAAGGAAACTTTTGAAGGATTTCATCATAATCCTCTCGAGTGGCATTTTCTTTTGAGTACTGGTCCTACTGGACCTTGCATTGTACCACCTTGCGGTTACATAAGCGCAACTTACGTACCTCGAGCACTCTGAGTGGCTCTATTGTGATCACCCCAGGATCTCGCACCTGCAAGGAATTCCAGTCAATCATATCAAATTTTGCATAGTACTTCTTAAGATAAGAGACATGAAATACATTGTGCAATCTGGCGAGAGCCGGAGGTAGAGCAATTTTGTATGCTACTGGATTGATAACTCCCAAGACTTCAAAAGGTCCCACATATCTTGGGGCTAGTTTAGAGGTTTTTCCAAATTTGATGGAGCTTTTCTGAGGTTTCACCCGCAAGAGAACTTTCTCTCCAACTACAAATTGCCTGGGAGTTCGTTTTGCATCAACGTAGCTCTTCTGCCGATCATTAGCTTCCTTCAACCTCTGTCTAATTAGCTTAACCTGTTCTTCCATTTCCTGAAGCATTTGGGGTCCTAGAATGATCCTGTCCTCCATTTTGTTCCAATTGATAGGTGTTTTGCACTTCCTGTCATACAGTGCTTCAAAGGGTTCCATTTCAATAGTTGATTGATATGAATTGTTATAAGCGAATTCTACCAATAGTAAATATTCTTCCCATTTGTATTGCTGGTCCATGCAATACATTCTCAGTAGGTCTTCCAAAATCTTGTTTACTCTTTCCGTTTGTCCATCTGTTTCAGGATGATAGGTTGTACTAATATTTAACTGAGTTCCCAAAGCAGAAAATAAAGTCTGCCAAAACTTGGATGTCATCCTAGCATCTCTGTCGGAGATAATCTTTTCTAGAATTCCATGTAGACGGAAAATTTCTTGCACAAACTTTCGAGCAATCACAGAAACCCCATCTGTCAGATTCCCAGATATGAAATGTGCTATACTTTAGTGAGTCTATCCACTACTACCAATATAGCATTATGTCTGCTCCTCGTCATCTGTAAACCCTACACAAAATCCATATTGATGATTTGCCATTTCCAGCCTAGTACACTGTGAGGTTGTAAGAATCCTTCCGGGTGTTGGTGCTCTACCTTAACCTTCTGACATTCAAAACATCCTGCAACGAATCTGGATGCATCCTTTTTCATTCCTTTCAAAAAATATAAAGGTTTGACATCGGCCAACATTTTGGTTACCCCTGGATGACCTGAGTAAGGTGCTGTGTGTACTTCTTTCCATATCGTTTTCCTTAGTTCTGATGATTTTGGTATATACATCCTTCCCTTATATCTCAAAAGTCCATCTACTTCAATCTAGAAACCCTCATATTTAGGCTCTTGTGAGTTTTCCTGAAGAGCTTCACAAACTTGCAAGTAGAATCATCTTCATTCAATTTTTGTAGTACCTGAGCTCTAAAATTTGTGTTGATTGACACCATGGAAAGTTATATGTTTTTCCCGGCTCAATGCGTCAGCTACTCTGTTCTCCTTTCCCTTAATGTAACTGACCTCAAAATCATAATCTGAGATTAACTCCATCCACCTCCTTCGGCAAGCATTTAGATTAGGCTGTGTGAATATATACTTTAAACCTTGATGATCTGATTTGAGTTCAAAAGTCTTTCCTAACAAGTAATGTCGCCACATTTGCAGGGCATGTACAATAGCTACTAACTCCAAATCATGTGGCACATAATTCTGCTCATACTGCTTCAACTTCTGAGATTCATAAGCCACTACCTTCCCATCTGGCATTAGTACTCCGCCCAAACCATCACCAGACGTGTCCGTTATAACTACAAAATGTCCATTAGGGTCTAGTACAACCAAAATTGGTGCAATCGTTAATTTCTCCTTCAATGTATCAAGCGCTTCTTGACATTTCTCAGTCCATTCAAATCTCTTTCCTTTTCTCTGAAGGGAGGTAATGGGGTGGGCGATCCTTGAGAAGTTTCTGACAAACCTACGGTAATACCCAGCCAATCCCATGAAACTTCTAACCTCATGCACATTTTTCGGTACTGGCCATTCCACTATAGCTTCTATCTTTGCAGGATCCACTGCTATTCCCTTAGTTGATATTATATGCCCCAAGTATTGTACGAGTAGCTGATAGTTTTCCATAAAGCTTATGTTCTCTCGACCATTGAAGGACCACTCGAAGATGCTAAAGATGCTCATCCTCATTTTTGGAATAAATGAGAGTGTCATCAAGGAAAACCAATACAAACTTGTCCAAACAATCTTGGAAAATACTGTTCATTAGGTTCATAAATGCAGTTGGGGCATTGGTGAGTCCAAATGGAAAAACTGTAAATTCATAAAGACCATACCTAGTTCTGAAAGTTGTTTTATGTGTGTCTTCTTCTTTCAATCTTAGTTGATGATATCCTAACCTTAAGTCTATCTTAGAAAACACTGTTGCCCTTCTCATTTGATAAAAAAGATCGTCTATTCTGGGCAAGGGGTATTTATTTCTGATGGTGAGCTTATTCAGCAGACGGTAACCTATACACATGCGAAGTGTTCCATCCTTCTTCTTGACAAATATAACTGGTGCTCCCCATGGTGATACACTAGGTTGAATCAAACCCTTATCCAGTAATTCCTGCAGTTGCGCCTTTAGTTCCATTAGTTCCGCGGTGGTCATACGATACAGTGCCTTAGAAACAGGCTCAGCCCCTAGAATTAAGTCTATAGAGAAATCAAACACCCTTCTTGGTGGTAACCTAGGTAGTTCCTCCAGAAACACATCCTAGTATTCTCGAAGGTAGGGATATTTTTCAGCGAAGGTTTTTTCCTTAGAATCAATTTCCATTTCCCCTTCCCTACTCTTTGTGTGCATTAACATATCATCAAAATATATGCTTTCTTTGTATTCCCTAACTTCTTCCATTTTAACTGCAAACATTTGACATCCTTTCCCTTTATTTCTTTTAAATTGCATGGCTGAAATTTGTCGTACCTTAACCTCTCGTTGTACCCCTTGAATTAACACTGGTTTTTCTAGGTCATCCACACACTCTACTGTCTTTGCAAAACAATCAACCTTAGCCCTATGTTCTCTTAACCAATTCATTCCAATGATAACATCATAGGAACCCAGAGGTGCCATGTAAAGATTAATCTCTATGGTGAATCCTGGAAGTTCTACCCTAGCTTCAAACAGACACTGCTCTACTCGAGCTCTCGTCTGATTAGCATATTCAACTGTCCATGATTTGGCCATGAACACGGTTCTTTTAGGAAATCTACCAAGCAACTTAGGGGATATGAAACATTCAGTGACCCCAGTGTCTATTAAAATGGTTATTAGGTTCCCGTAAAGCATACCTAGAGTTTCAATAGGTGTGACCTGATATTCCGCCTGCCTGTTGTCTACTGTTGCATGAATCCTCTGCTGGAAGACTGTCTGCTGAGGCGGTAGAGGATTTCGTTCCTGCTGTCCATGTTGATTCTTAGTAGGGCACTGGTTAGCATAATGTTCTCCTCTACATGTGAAGCATCTCCCTAGTGGTCCCTTCTTTTCTAGACCTTCGTTTGAATTAACTTCGTCCTTCCTAGTATTGTTATTGTCCTTCTTATCCTTCTTGTAATCATACTGATTATTCTTGCAACCCTTCCTTTTGAAATTTTGGTGTGACTGATTCCATTTGCCTTTGTTGCGATTTTTATCCCTGAAAGAATCATCCTTTTCCAACCTCTGCTCCTGTCGCACAACTTTTTCATAAGCTTCATCCATAGTACGAGATTCCAAAACATTCATTGGACCCCCTATACAGTTGTTCAATCCCAATATGAACTTCCGAACTCAAAATTTTTCATCCTACTGATACTGAGGAACATATTTTAACAGTCGAGTATACTTCTCCCAGTACTCATTGACAATTAAGGGTCCCTGTCTGAGATTTTCGAAGTCCAACAGCTTTTGATCGTAATACAGCTGTGCAAGCCATCTTTGCTGAAAAATTCTCACAAACTGATCCCAGGTCACTTCTGCTGCTGCCAGACCCAATTCAGCCCTTTTATTTTCCCACCAAGTGGCAGCTTCTCCTGCCAACTGGTAGGCTGCCCATGCTACTTTGGAATTATCAAAGTAATCCCTTAGCTCAAAATATTTCTCCATTTCAGTTAACCATGCCTCGGCGGAATCTCCTGAAGCGGAGCCCTCAAACTTAGGGGGTTTAATCTTTTCATGTCCTTAGCAAGTTCATTAGCTAAACGACTTCTCTTGTTTCCCAAGCTCAATGTTTTAGAGTTATCTTCATGTTGGTCACTCTGGGTTTCAGACCTTTCATCTCTCATCTCAGGTTGTCCTTCTACCTTCCTCTCAAGGTTGACTAATCGGGCCTGAGTTTCATTCATCAGATTCAATAGCTGATCTAATTTAGCCATAGGATTGTTGTTATCTTGATCCCCTCTAAACCCATTTCCGGAATTATCCATTCCAATGAAGTTCCTGGAGATGTTGGTGTTTTTAATTAGTCTTGGTTTTTAATTTTATTCAATAGTTTACACAACATAAGTTAAAGAAGTTTTTCCATTGCAACTAAACAATCCAATATTTTCTGACTCTAAGTCAATTTCTATTATATTTCAAGCTAAATAGCTTACAAAATTTGATATTGATTCAATTCAAAATTGTTTACAAAACGACTATCACTTCCTATGATAGATTCAATTCAAAATATTTAAGAATTATTCACTGTCAGTGATAGGTTCCTCCTGATCACTAAACTTTGAAAATGGAATAAGTTTGTATGTAGGAGTTGGGACTTGAGCTTCTTCAGGTGTTTTTGGTTTGGTCTTGTTATTTGAAAGGTCCACAGTGCTGGTTTTGTTTATCTCAGCAAGTATGGCAGACTTAATCGTTTCCTTCCTAGAGGTAGTCCATTTTCTTCTTTCCTTCCGAAGTCTCTTCAACGCTTCAGCCATTGTTTCCAAATCCAAAGGAAAAGAGCAGCTCGAATAATCATATCTAAGTCTGATTTTCCACAGTCAGACGGAAACAAGGTCTTGGATCTTCTTCCGGGGTGTTTTTCGCATCTTCATCCTGGAAAATCACCAACGGTTGGTTTCAATTTTCTATGTTTTGCATGATGAGCACCAAGGTTAAGTGTCGAACCTAGTGGCTTTGATACCATATGTAACACTCTAACTAATCTACAGTTTAAGAATGGTAACTAACTGCCAGTTTTAGCTGAAATGTAACTAACTAGTTTTCATACTACAATTTCCTTTGCAATATCGAACAGAAAAGATAAACAATCTGATCATCAACTAACTACAATTTAAGCTACTAACTATCTAATAACCGAAAATCACAACTAAACTTTTGAAATAGCATTTATTCTATGAAATTGATAAAGCAAATATAACTGCAAGAAAGTACAATCAATGCTTGAACATGATTCTATCATCAACCGAAACTATCAACTAACGGGGGTAAATCAATAACTAAATACCATCATTCTAAGCCTGGTGTCAAGAACCTATACTTCGAACTATAGGAGAAAGATTTTGTATATTTGAAAGAGTCTTTACATGTTTAATTGAATGAACGAAGACGCATGGTTATATATAGAATGATAATAACTGAAGTTACAGAGTTGTCAAAAATTGCAAGAAGTCTGAAGCTCAGAGCGAGTTGGAAGAAAGTAACAACTCTGGTCTTCATCAGAAAAAGAAATGTCATCAAGAGGTTTTTCCGCATCCAAGGATTTTTCCGCCCAACTAAAGAAACCCGTCCTTCAACTCCCAATCACGGGGGCCATCAGTCACCTATACTCCGATCTCCTTACTCCCCTAACCGACCACACCAGGGGTATACCTGACCAGCTGAAAGAGGGGTATACCTAGTAATTAGCTGATTTCATTGTGATTTTCATCCAGACAGAAATACAACGATTTACTTCTTTGATGGTTATCAACAAATAGATCTTTCGATGATAAGTTTTAACAAATATGTTGTGATAAATTAAAATTTTTGCTACACTTAGACATTTTGAAGAAAAGTTTCTTGTTAAATTTGTTAAAAAGGTCAAAATTTGGGTGTGCGTGTATTGCATGAGGGGTAAAACCTCAAAATTTCCAAAGTCTGACGATCTGGGTCTGCTCAGAGCGACCTAATCTACAAAACCCAAATCTCAGTTTTTCATCCCTACTTTTTAGGAAAACTGCTACTTTTAGAAATTTTCTAAAAATAGTAGCTTTTTTTTGGGCTTTTTTTGGGTTTCCTTTCAAAACGGATACTAGCAAAACTTTCTAAAAATAGAAAGTTGGTCCGTTAGAGTCCAAACTGATTTTGATTGGCTCAAAATACTTCCATATCAAGCTGGTGCAGTAAGAATCAAGAAAAGATTAGTTTTTCCCTAGTGGGTCTATTTTGCTTTTTCAATTTCAGAAAGCATTTCGGGAGCTTCAAAAGTCATCAATGGAGGTCAGTCAGCTTCCAGGCGCCAGATCCAACACGCAAGCACTGAATAGAAGATGGGATGGCGAACATGCACGAAGAACGAAGAATGAAGGTGAAATCTATGAAAATTTGGCTAAGTCTGCTTGACATGGGTGCCCCAGGTGAAGAAGGGCACCCATCTTTTTAGGGCATTAAATGATAAAATTAGGGTTTCAGCTCCCAGTCAAAGTTGTTCAGAATCCTCCCAGCTCTGCAATGAATCCGGCAATGCAATCAACGGATCATTCAGTCACCCGGAATTCGAGGTCAAACAAGGAAGTTTCAAACAGAAGACAGAATGAAAATCATGAAAATATTTGAAAAATATTCTAAGTCTGGAGCAAATGGGAGCACCTTGAAGAGAAAGGCTCTGATAATTTTGAAGGCCCAAACGGATGATTTTTCCAGTAAAGCCTCCAAGATGACTTCCTCATAATTGATCATGCTTTCCAATGAGATCACCGACACATCAATCGGAGATGGCAGTCACCAGATGCAGCAGGCGGAAAAGAGGGTCTAATAGGAGCCAAAGTTGAAAGCAAGAAGAAAATATGGAAAAACGACTAACTCTGGTGAAGTTGGGCGCCCCAGCTTGCCAGGGGTGCCCAAGCTTTTGAAGCCTCAAATCTAACTTTCTGACATAAGTGTCTCCAGAAGACCCTTCTTGGATTCTCCTCAACTCCGTAACGAGCCCAACCATCAATCAATCCGGCACCTAGAACTCTAGATTTGACGAGACCATCTGTAGAAGAGAAATTGATGAAATAATGAAAAATATTTCAAGTCTGGTCAAGATGGGAGCTCTCTCAGGAGGGACGATGGAAGGGCTCCCAAGATTATTTGTCAAGGATCTGAGAATCGAGTCAAAGGGAAATTTGAAAATCAATAGCCTGATCAGAACCTCCTGTTCAGAGTTCATCATTGCATCGGCAATTTATCCAAAATTGTCTGAAAATGACTAACTGAGCTAAAGCACCCAACTTGTCAGACTTCAAATTTTCAAAAGAAGATTCAAGTGAATGTCTAAGTTCGACTCATGACTGAAGCAGAAACCCTAAGCAGATTTTTTTCAGTCAGTGTTATTTCAAGATTCAAAAGGGAAATTTTCAGAAGAAACACTTTTTTCCATCCAAAAGAAAATTTTTCATGATTTCAATTTTCAAAAACTGAAGAATGCAAGTTGCAGCAATGTCATCTAGTGTTTTCAAAAAATTTGGGTCCTCTATTCTGAAGTCAAGAAAATTTCAAATTCCTGTTTTTTTCAATCAGAGTTGATCAAATAATTGCATTTTGAACTGCCAGCTTTTTCGAAATGAAGAAATTATTTCAGAAGGTTTTGCAACGAAATTCGCAAAACCCATATCTCAGCTTTGTCCGTTCAGCGTTCAGTAAGTTGCTCCTTGTCTCCTAGCGAGTGTCATCTTCTCGAAAGATGATCAGATCAGGCATAGCGACGACTTGTCAAGTCATGCAGGCAACACAATCAGTTACACTCGCAGCATCAATTTCGGGAAGCGCTTGAAGATACAAGGGAGGGTTGAAGATGATCTGAGGGATGTTCGAGAGAATTCTTGTCAGAAGAGTGAGTGTGAAAGGATGTTGCATCAAGTAGAGAAGATTGCACTAACATTCTGGATGAGAAGTTTGGCCGATCCTTTGCTCAGATAGCTTAAGCTATTGAGGTTGCATCCACAACTTGTCATTAAGCCTAAGTGCCTTCATTCAAGTGTTCCGAAATTTTTCTATTGTAAGATGTTTCAATTTAGCAATTTGCTGCAGCCCTAGATTGTGAAGTTTACGATGATTAGTATAACGTATATTGCGAGTTATGCGAGTTGATTTCAGTTCACTTTGTGAAAGAGTATTTAAGGTGTTGTTCAATTGGATATTGTTGAAGCCAACAGAAAAATTGTTGTTCTCTTTAAAGAACAAGAGCAAGCCTCCTCATTCGTGCAAGAATCTTTGTTCCTGTCATAGCCTCCTTTCCTTGGTATTTCAGAATATGCATACGTCAGCTTCAATAGCAACCTTTTCATTTCTAAAGCTCTTTCTGCTGAAGGAGATGACGGCAGATTCTTAATCAAAAGCGCTCGGCCTAACCTTGTGCTCTAGAAGATGAATTAGAAGCAAGAGGGAGCAAGCAATACTGTGTAGTTTGTAGTTTCAAATCACATTCAGATGATTTCAAATGCGATTAGCTGGAAAAATGTCAAAGCTTGATGAATTCTTTGATTTTCCACCACACCGATCATGCATCTCTTCTGACTCACAATGATGACGCACTTGATCACCGAAAACCAGCCTAAGCTAACTAATAACCATCGGCTATTATTGTCTTTTTTTTCTAATCTCAATTGCATATGATTATATGCCAATGATACCAATTAAATTGAGTGACAAATTTGATTCTGCAAGGACGCAATAGACTCGAGGCATAGTGATTTTCCTTAATATTTAATCCTACAACCGCTTGACATAGTTAGACCATTCTCGACATCAACACATACATTTATACATATATTTTCATATTGAAGTAATTAAAATCCCAATTTCATATATGAAAGGTAGTTTATCACAACTATCATCCATAATTCCATTGTTGGACAAGACAGAAAAATTAGGGTTAGCATTCTGCTACATATATATCTTCATGACTATGGCATGAAATGATCATAAGTTGCCAACTATTCAAAAGGGATGTTGAGCAGCTGTTGTATGGCAATGAAATGATATATAGTTGAACCTTTCATGAGAATATTCGAGAACGGTCTACTAATTCTTTTTGTCAAGTGGTTCAAGATATAAATCGAGAAGGGAAATATCATGTCGTGCAAGATAGCCAACACCTCATCATGAAGTCATAATCAAATCAAATTTAAATTTGAGTCAGTGAAAGATAGCTAAATTGAAGTCATAATCTTATAATCATTTAATTAAATTATAAAAGTTAAAGTGAAATTAGGTCTGTTTCGGTCTCTTAAGTCTTATACCTCTCTTGTGAAACGTCCTTGTGAAACGTCCAGGAACTCAAGCAGCCGCGCGCTCAATGAAATCTTGGAGACTCGGGCGTTTGAAGAGGTCTCTCTCTTTTAATCGGCGTTCAATCTCTCTCTTCCTTTCTTCTTCACTCACTCACTCACATTTTTCTTAGACATTCTTCCTTTCATTCATACCAGCAATCACTAAAAACTCTTCCATTCTTAGTTGAACTAAAAACTTCATTCTTTTCTCTCTTTAGTCATCGTATGATTATAGGGTGCATCCTTGCTTTATCGGAGGGCATTTGTTCTACCAGTTCAAGTATCTCTGTGGCAGCTTAGGCCGTGTGTTCCTTACTTGTTTTTCTCACTCTATTAGTAGAACATCATTTTCATTGCCTCCAGTCAGAGAGGCTGCTCTAGACGCCGAAGCTGATAGCATTTTGGAGGTGGAAAGTCTTCAAAGAAATTGTCAAGCTCCAATCAACTTGTCAGGCGCGTAATGAGAATCATTTTCTGATAATGCTTATCATCGACGAGTTTTATTTGATCTGTTAGTCATCTGTTGAGAAGTAGAATTGATGTATTCTTAGTCTTGTTGAAATCTCAAAGATTCGGCTCTTGCTTATTACTAGAACAAGTTCGATAGTAGACTCTTTCTTGTTGATCCCATGTAGTTATTGTCCTTGCTTTTGAGTTACTCTTTTGTCATCAATCTGAACTTGAACATTGGTCCGAGCCTTCATCTGATACTATGTGGTCTAACCAGCTATTGTCTTAGCCGAAGTTTTCTTTCCACTCTATTCTTGGAATTCTGGGATGGAACCATGTCTCTCTCTTTCCAATTCGAGACCATTAAATTTGGAGAATCCTTCATGGAGGACAAGTCCTTTTCTATTCCTCTTAATATGTTTAAGTAAACCAAATATTCTTAAAGATGTGAATTGATAACAAGCCAAATCTCTCTTTATATGCCTATAGTAAACAGCTTAACCTTAAATCAAGAAGAAAGATTTGAAATCAAGACTTTGTAATATAAATCCTTGAATCAAGTATTATCATGTTGAGCAAGGGTGAGAGTGTTGATGGCACAGGAGTGCCCATTATGAATAAAATCCTTGGCCAAGGTTATGATGCTTAGATTAAGCATTTGTCAGCTATCAAGAACCAGATATACCCCTGGTCAGAATGATTCTTCTAGTTAGGAGTAACCTATAGTGAAGGATCGACCAGGTGGTATAGGTTCTTGACATCAGGCTTAGATGGCATGATGATATTATGTGATCCTTTATTGATTACCCTCGTGAAGGAATGGATTTCTTCAGTTGAAGAAACACGGGAGACCAGTAGGTCTTTGGTTGGGCGGAAAAATCCCTTGATGATATTTCTTTTTCTCTTGATGACAAGTTTTGCTCAAACATTCCAACAAAAAGCCACCGTACTGTACTTTCTTGTAACTCTTTCTCTCTTAATTTCAATTGTAAATACTTAAGAATGTTAATTTTGTAGCTGTAATAAATTCTCTTTACATTTTGAAAGCAAAGAAAAGTTAGTTATTATTCTATGTGAATTTTCAGTTATATGTATACAGTTAATGGTTTCCTTTTCAGCTGAAATTGAAAATTAAAGTTAGTTGATGAATTGATTATGATGTAATTGTTCAAATTGTTTATCTATTCCATTCGTTATTTGCAAAGGAAACCCTAGGATGAAAACTAGTTACTTACATTTCAGCTGAAACTGATGGTTAGATTCCATTCTTAAACTGTAGATTAGCTAGAGA
Organism: Sequoia sempervirens; assembly: GCA_007258455.2. Taxonomy (NCBI): domain Eukaryota; kingdom Viridiplantae; phylum Streptophyta; class Pinopsida; order Cupressales; family Cupressaceae; genus Sequoia; species Sequoia sempervirens. The sequence goes on along the minus strand of VDFB02119726.1, from coordinate 94,438 downwards.
GTGTTACATATGGTATCAGAGCTACCAAGTTCGACATTGAACCTCGGGCTTAGCATGCAAACATAGAAAATTGAAACCAATCGTCGGTGCTTTTCCAGGATGATGATGCGGAAAACACGCCGAAATAAGATCCGAGATCCTCCTTCTGTCTGACTGTGGAAAATCAGACTTAGATATGATTACTCAATCTGCTCTTTTCCTTCGGATTTGGAAACGATGGCTGAAGCTCTGAAGAGACTTTAGAAGGAGAGAAGAAAATGGACTAGCTCTAGGAAGGAAATTGTTAAGTCCGCCATACTAGATGAGATAAACAAAACCAACACTAAGAACCTTTCAAATAACAAGACTGAACCAAAAACATCTGAAGAAGATCGAGTTCCAACTCCTGGATATAGACTTATTCCATTTTCAGAGTTTAGTGATCAGGAGAAACCTATCACTGACAATGAAAATGATTCCTGAATATTTTGAATTGAACCTATCACAGGAAGTGATAATCATTTTGTAATCTTTTTGTATTGAATCTATCACAGGTAGTGATAGAAAATTTTGTATCATTTATGTATTAAATCTATCACAGGTAGTGATAGAAATTTTGTATCATCGACGTATTGAATCTATCACAAGTAGTGATAGAAATTTTGTAACCATTTTATATTGAATCTATCACGAGAAGTGATAGTCATTTTGTAAGCAATTTGAAATTGAATCAATATCAAATTTTGTAAGCTATTTTGCTTGAAATTTAATAGCAATTGACTTGACTCAAAGAATCTTTGATTGTTATTTTGCAAAAGAAAACTCAAACTTATGCTCTGTAAACTATTGAATAAAATAAAAAACCAAGACTAATAAGAACTATCAATATCTCCAGGAACTTCATTGGAATGGAAAACTCCAAAAATGGGTTCAGAGGGGATCAGGATAACAATAATCCTATGGCTAAATTAGATCAGCTATTGAATATGATGAATGAAATCCAGCCCCGATTAGTTAACCTTAAGAGAAAGGTAGAAGGACAACCTAAGATGAGAGATGAAAGGTCTAAAACCCAGAGTGACCAGCATGAAGATAACTCTAAAACATTGAGCTTCGGAAACAAGAGAAGTTGGTTAGCTAATGAACTTGCTAAGGACATGAAAAAGATCAAACCCCCCAAGTTTGAGGGCTCGGCTTCAAGAGATGCTGCTGAGGCATTGTTAACTGAAATGGAAAAATATTTTGAGCTAAGGGATTACTCAGATAATTCCAAAGCAGCATGGGCAGCCTACCAGTTCGCAGGCCACTTGGTGGGAAAACAAAAGGGCTAAATTGGGTCTGGCAGTAGCAGAAGTGACCTGGGATCAGTTTGTGAGAATTTTTCATCAGAGATGGCTTCCACAGCTGTATTACGATCAAAAGCCATTGGACTTCAAAAATCTCAAGCAGGGACCCTTAATTGTCAATGAGTATTGGGAGAAGTATACTCGGTTGTTAAAATATGTTCCTCAGTATCAGCAGGATGAAAACTTTCGAGTTCAAAAGTTCATATTGGGATTGAACAACCATATAGGGGGTCCAGTGGATGTTTTGGCACCTTGAACTATGGATGAAGCTTATGGAAAAGTTGTGCAACAGGAACAGAGGTTGAAAAAGGATGACTGCTTCAAGGATAAAAATCACAACAAGGGAAAATGGAATTTTTCACACCAGAATTTCAAAAGGAAGGGCTACAAGAATAATCAGTATGATTACAAGAAGGATAAGAAAGACAATAACAATACTAGGAAGGATGAAGCTAATTCAAGCAAAGGTCTAGAAAAGAAGGGACCACCAGGGGGATGCTTCAAATGTGGAGGAGAACATTATGCTAACCAGTGCCCTACTAAGAATCAGCATGGGAAGCAGCAACGGAAGCCTCTACCACCTCAGCAGACAACCTTCCAGCAGAAAATTCATGCAGCAGCAGACAACAGGCAGGCAAAATACCAAGTCACACCTATTGAAACTCCAAGTATGCTTTACGGGAACCCAATAACCATTTTAATAGACACTGGAGTCATTGAATGTTTCATATGCCCTAAGTTACTTGGTAGATTTCCTATAAGAACTGGGTTCATGGCTAAATCATGGACAATTGAATATGCTAATCAAACGAGAGTTTGGGTAGAGCAGTGTCTGTTTGAAGCTAGGGTAGAACTTCCAGGCTTCGCCACAGAGATTAACCTTTATGTGGCACCTCTAGGTTCCTCTGATGTGATCATTGGAATGAATTGGTTAAGAGAACATAGGGCTACGGTTGATTGTTTTTCAAAGACAGTGGAGTGTGTGGATGACCTAGGAAAACCCATGTTAATTCAAGGGGTACAATGAGAGGTTAAGGTATGAAAAATTTCAGCCATGCAGTTAAAAAGAAATAAAAGGAAAGGATGCCAAATGTTTGCAGTTAAAATGGAAGAAGTTAGGGAATACAAGGAAAGCACATATTTTGATGATATGTTAATGCACACCCAGAGTGGGGAAAGGGAAATGGAAATTGATTCTAAGGAAGAAACCTTCGCTGAAATATATCCCTATCTTTGGGAATACCAAGATGTGTTTCTGGAGGAACTACCTAGGTTACCACCAAGAAGGGTGTTTGATTTCTCTATAGATTTAGTTCGAGGGGCTAAACCTATTTCTAAGGCACCGTATCGTATGACCACTATGGAACTAATGGAACTAAAGGTGCAACTGCAGGAATTACTGGATAAGGGTTTGATTAGGCCTAGTGTATCACCATGGGGAGCACCGGTTATATTTGTCAAGAAGAAGGATGGGACACTTCGCTTGTGTATAGATTACTGTATGTTGAATAAGCCCACCATCAAAAATAAATACCCCTTGCCCAAAATAGACAATCTTTTTGATCAAATGAAAGGGGCAGCAGTGTTTTCTAAGTTAGACTTAAGGTCAGGATATCATCAGCTAAGGATGAAAGAAGAAGACATTCACAAAACAGCTTTTAGGACTAGGTATGGTCACTATGAATTTACAGTTTTGCCATTTGGACTCACCAATGCCTCAGCTGCGTTTATGAATCTTATGAACAGTATTTTCCGAGATTGTTTGGATAAGTTTGTATTGGTTTTCCTTGATGACATTCTCATTTATTCCAAAAACGAGGATGAGCATCTTCAGCATCTACGAGTGGTACTTCAACGGCTGAGGAAGCATAAACTTTATGGAAAATTGTCAAAATGTACTTTCTTTCAGAAAGAGGTACAATACTTGGGGCATATAATATCAGCTAAGGGAATAACAGTAGATCCCGCAAAGATAAAAGCTATAGTGGAATAGCCAGTACCGAAAAATGTGTATGAGGCTAGAAGTTTCATGGGATTGGTAGGGTATTACTGAAGGTTTGTAAGGGATTTCTCTAGAATTTCCCACCCCATTACCTCCCTTCAAAGAAAAGGAAAGAGATTTGAATGGACAGAGAAATGTCAAGAAGCATTTAATACATTGAAGGAGAAATTAACGACTGCACCAATTTTGGTTGTACAGACCCTAATGGTCATTTTGTAGTTATAACTGACGCATCTGGCGATGGATTGGGCGGAGTGCTAATGCAAGATGGTAAGGTAGTGGCTTATGAATCTCAGAAATTGAAGCAGTATGAGCAAAATTACGTACCGCACGATCTGGAGTTAGCAGCTATTGTGCATGCTTTGCAAATGTGGCGACATTACTTGTTAGGAAAGACTTTTGAACTCAAATCAAATCATCAAGGGTTGAAGTATATATTCACACAACCCAATTTAAATGCTCGCCAAAGGAGGTGGATGGAGTTAATCTCAGATTATGATTTTGAGGTCAGTTACATTAAGGGCAAGGAAAACAGAGTAGCTGACGCATTGAGCTAGCGGAAAGATATAACTTCCATGGTGTCAATCAACACAAATTTTAGAGCTCAAGCACTTTAGAAATTAAATGAAGATGAATTCTACTTGCAAGTTCATGAAGCTCTTCGGGAAAACCCACAAGAGCCTAAATATGAGGGTTTTTAGATTGAAGCAGATGGACTTTTGAGATACAAAGGAAGAATGTATATACCAAATTCTTCAGAACTAAGGAAGCTGATATGGAAAGAGGTACACACAACACCTTATTCGGGTCATCCAAGAGTAACCAAAATGTTGGACGATGTTAAACCATTATATTTTTGGAATGGGATGAAAAAGGATGCATCCAGGTTTGTTGCAGGATGCTTTGAATGTCAGAAGGTTAAGGTGGAGCATCAACACCCGACAGGATTGCTACAACCCCATAGTGTACCAGATTGGAAATGGAAAATCATCAGAATGGACTTTGTACAGGGTCTACCGATGACGAGGAGCAGGCATAACACTATATTGGTAGTAGTGGATAGACTCACTAAAGTAGCACATTTCATACCCGAGAATCTGAAAGATGGGGCCTCTGTGATTGTACAAAAGTTTGTACAAGAAATTTTTCATCTTCATGGAGTACCAGAAAAGATCATTTCTAACAAAGATGCCAGGATGACATCCAAGTTTTGGCAGACTCTATTTTCTACTTTGGGAACTCAGTTAAATATTAGTACAACCTATCATCCTGAAACAAATGGTCAAACGGAAAGGGTAAACAAGATTTTAGAAGACCTGCTAAGAATGTACTATATGGATCAGCAATACAAGTGGGAAGAATACTTACCCTTGGTAGAATTTGCTTATAAAAATTCGTATCAATCAGCTATCAAAATGGAACCTTTTGAAGCACTGTATGGCAAGAAATGCAGAACACCTATCAGTTGGAACAGGATGGAGGACAGGATCATTCTAGGACCCAAAATGCTTCAAGAAATGGAAGAATAGGTTAGGTTAATCAGACAGAGGTTGAAGGAAGCTAATGATCAGAAAAATAGCTACGCTGATGCAAAACGAACCCTCAGGCAGTTTGTGGTTGGAGAGAAAGTTCTCTTGCAAATAAACCGACAGAAGAGCTCTATCAAATTTGGGAAAACTTCTAAACTAGCCCCAAGATATATAGGACCTTTTGAAGTCCTGGAAGTTATCAATCCAGTAGCATACAAAATTTCTCTACCACCGGCTCTCGCAAGATTGCACAATGTATTTCATGTCTCCTATCTTAAGTAGTACTATGCAGACTTTGACCATATGATCGATTAGAATTCCTTGCAGGTGTGGGACCTTGGGGTGATCACAATAGAACCACTCAAAGTGCTCGAGGTACATAAGATGCGCTTACGTAACCGCGAGGTGGTACAATGCAAGATTCAATGGGACCAATATTCAGAGGAAAATGCCACCTGGGAGGATTATGGTGAAATCCTTCAGAAGTTTCCTTATCTGTTTATGAACAATTAAGAACTTTGTTTATATTTATGATTTTAGATTTGAATTTTTTTATATAAACAATCATCGAGGACAATTATTCTTAAGGGGAGAAGTATGTTACATCCCCTCTATCTTGAACATGACTATGGCAATGAAATGATGATCGTTATGTTAGTTGTGATTAACTACCTTCCATGAGAATGTGAATTGAGAAAATAATTTTAATTTCTATGTTGTAACTACAAATATGAAAAAATTTCTTATATATGCGTGGATGAATGTGTTCATGAGTTTATATTTAAATATATATAAATCGAGAATGGTCTAACCCTAATTATTTTTGTCAAGTGGTTGCAAGATAGCCAACACCTCGAGGGAAAGGGAAATATCATCAAGGAGAGGTCGTAGTTAATCAAGGATCAAATTATCATCACGCCTTGAGTCAGTGAAAGATAGCTAAATTGAAGTCATAACCTTGGCTATAATTATTTAATTAAATTATAAGAAAAAAGAGTCAAAATAATTTGTGTATCATTGTAAATCTCTTGGGGTCTTAAAATTCATCTTATGCTCATCTTGGGAACTATTATTATTAAAATAAAATATTAAAGTTGAAATTAGAAACAATCTCTTAAGTCGATGGATGATATTATAGTTTAAGTTAAAAGAAAATGAATATGTTGGGTGTTGGTGCGGTGGGAGGTGGTAACTCCCCGCGACCTTACCACCTCTCTTGTGAAACATCCAAGAGAGGAACTCAAGCAGTCGCGCGCTCAGTGAAATCTTGAAGACTCGGGCGCTTGAAGAGGTCTCTCTCTTTTAATCGGCGTCCGATCTCTCTCTCTTCCTTTCTTCTTCACTCACTCACTCGCATTTTGCTTAGACATCCTTCCTTTCATTCATACCGGCAATCACTAAAAACTCTTCCATTCTCAGTCGAACTAAAAACTTCATTATTTTCTCTCTTTAGTCATCATATGATTATAGGGTGCATCCTTGCTTTATCGGAGGGAAATCGTTCTACTAGTTCAAGTATCTCTGCAACAGCTTAGGTCATGCGTTCTTTACTTGTTTTTCTCACTCTATTAGAGAGGCTGCTCTAGACGCCGAAGCTAATAGCATTTTGGAGGTGGAAAGTCTTCAAAGAAATTGTCAAGCTCCAGTTGACTAGTCAGGCACGTAATGAGAATCATTTTCTAATAATGCTTATCATTGAAGAGTTTTATTTGATCTATTAGTCATCTGTTGAGAAGTAGAATTGATGTATTCTTAGTCTTGTTGAAATCTCAAAGATTCGGCTCTTGCTTATTACTAGAACAAGTTCGATAGTAGACTCTTTCTTTTTGATCCCGTGTAGTTATTGTCCTTGCTTTCGAGTTACTCTTCTGTCATCAATCTGAACTTGAAAATTGGTCTGAGCCTTCATTTGATACTCTGTGGTCTAACCATCTATTGTATTAGCCGAAGTTTTCTTACCACTTTGCTCTTGGAATTCTGAGATGGAACCATGTCTCTCTCTTTCCAATTCGAGACTATTAAATCTGGAGAATTCTTCATGGAAGACAAGTCCTTTTCTATTCCTCTTAATATGTTTAAGTAAACCGAATATTCTTAAAGATGTGAATTGATAACGAGCCAAGTCTCTCTTTATATGCCTATAGTAAACAGCTTAACCTTAAATCAAGAAGAAAGATTTGAAATCAAGACTTTGTAATATAAATCCTTGAATCAAGTATTATCATGTTGAGCAAGGGTGAGAGTGCTGATGGCACAAGAGTTCCCATTAACAAATAAAATCCTTGGCCAAGGTTATGATGCTTAGATTAAGCATTTGTTAGCTATCAAGAACTAGATATACCCCTGGTCAAAATAATTCTTCTAGTTAGGAGTAACTTATAGTGAAGGATCGACCAGGTGGTATAGGTTTTTGACACCAAGGTCAGATGGCATGATGATATTATGTGATCCTTTATTGATTACCCTCATGAAGGAACGGGTTTCTTCATTTGAAGAAACACGGGAGACCAATAGGTCTTTGGTTGGGTAGAAAATCCCTTGATGATATTTATTTTTCCCTTGATGACAAGTTTTGCTCAAGCATTCCAGCAGAAAGCCGCCAGACTGTACTTTCTGGTAACTCTCTCTCTCTTAATTTCAGTTGTAAATACTTAAGCATGTTAATTTTGTAGCTGTAATAAATGCTCTTTACATTTCGAAAGCAAAGAAAAGTTAGTTATTATTCTATGTGAATTTTCAGTTATATGTATACAGTTAATGGTTTCCTTTTCAGCTGAAATTGAAAATTAAAGTTAGTTGATGAATTGATTATGACGTAATTGTTCAAATTGTTTATCTCTTCCCTTCGTTATTTGCAAAGGAAACCTTAGGATGAAAACTAGTTAGTTACATTTCAACTGAAACTAGTAGTTAGATTCCATTCTTAAACTGTAGATTAGTTAGAAAGTGTTACAATTTCTCTTGGTATTTTATTGTTACTCACCCCATTGAATAAGTGGCTTATTGGTTCTCATTCTCCGCTAAAAAGCAGAAGAGTTGCTTTAGTTTATTGTATTCACTCACCACTGAAAAGTGGGAGAGTTGTTCTTTGTTGTTGTATTTGCTCACCACTGAAAAGTGGAAGAGTTTGCTTGCATTTTCACTATTGTATAAGCTTTCCCACTGAAAAGTGAGAGTGCTAGCTAACCCCACTGAATAAGTGGATACTACTTTCAGCTTGTTATTTTCAAAAGAATTTGTAATCCCATACACTATATGCTCTCACCTCACCCACATTAGGAATTTGGTGATCAAAAAGTGGAAAGGAAGTGCTTGGCATTTCATTCTATTTTGAGCCAACAATTTTCAAAAAGAATTGGGGCTGTTCATTACAGCTGTAATTTGCACTCTTAATCTTTTTTTTTGAAAGAACAAAACAAAATGAAATGCCAAGCAACTTCCTTTCCACTTTCTGATTACCAAGTTCCCCAATGTGGGCAAGGTGAGAGCATATGGTGTACGGGATTACAATTATACTTGAAATAAAGTAGCTAGAAGTAATATCCACTCACCTAGTGGGGGTTAACTTGGCACTTCCATTTTTCAGTGGGAAAGCTTATACAATAAAGGGCATGTAAAGCCAACTCTTCCACTTTCCAATGATGAGTGAATACAAAAAAAATAAACAACTCTTCCACTTTTCAGTGGTGAGTACAAAGAACCACTTATTCATGGGGTGAGTAACAAGAGCCACTTATGCAGTAAAGTAACATAAGCCACTTATGTAGTGGGGTGAGTAACAACAAAATATCAAGAGCAGTTCACTGGTGGGTACTACCACTCAGTGTTACAATATAAGCTCATTCAAAACTCCCAAATTCAAGATATGCATCTGCTGTTACAAATATTGCTATGAAAGAAAATTGATATAGCATTCCCACATGTAACATAACTTCAAAAAACTAACCACCCATCATTGAAATAGAAAATATACCTCAAGGAAAAAGCAAATAGATGACTGATACAGGTCTGAAACTTCGCTGCAATAGTCTAGACAGTGAGATAACAACTCAAAAATCTTCAATAATCCACTCCCAAATGTACCCAATGGCCAATCTAGACTAAGAACAATGTTTCCAGCTCACTCTAGGCAACTTACCACCCTTCAAGAATGGATTATAAGGGTTTGATAATGATTAAACAATAGCTACAGGTCTTATATAACTCTATGAACACTCGAAAAACTTCATATATTTTCATCTCTAAAATAATTGGAAGCTCAAACTCTATTAAAATTTAAAACCCAATGTGTTTCCTAAATGAAAACACCCAATCAACTAGGATGGATCTTGCACCATCGAAACCAATGAATATTGACAAGGGTTTTTGTCCTCAATCAACTCCTAAAAGAACTCAACGTTCACTCTGACAGCATACTATTATGTGTACAAACTTCATTAATGCAAATAAGATCCCCAAACCTCCTTTTATAGCTTTTTTGTTGTTTTTTCGAAAAAGCTTTTTTTTGCTTTTTATTTGCTTTTTTGAAAGAGTACTTTTTTGCTTTTTCCTCGAAAAAGTATTTTTTGCTTTTTACTGTAAAGCTTTTTTTTTTGCTCTTTTAAAATAACTTTGTCCCTTTTCCCCTAGGTGTCTACTTGAGGGAACATACCATAACTTTATTAAATTAAAACACTAAAGTAAATATTATAACGTTAACTTTATAACTTTTGTCTAATAATTTAAATAATCCAAACCATTTTGCAAAAAGCACCACCAAGGCACCAAAAACCAAAATTGATCATGCCAAGAAAAAGTTGATGTTGAAGAATGATGCCAAGTGCCAAAACAAGAACTTGCTAAAAATAGCAATGTTCTCCAAGAATTGTGGAGAACAACCCAGAAGGTCCAAAATGCTACAAAGTGCGTCACTGCAAACTTGAAAGCCAATTGAACTCTACACTACCACCAAATGCCAAGAAAACCCTAAATTGAGCTCTCCAATAATGTTGGAACTCTCCCAGCTCACCTGGAAACCTTCGAAAAACCCCAAAAGTTGTCCAACACTCACAAAACAGTATGGCATAAAAATAGGGACATTACAGTCCTCTCACCCCAAAGATTGTTTGTGCTCAAGCAATGTCAGCTTATAAACTGATCGACCCTGGATAAAACTCAATGTGATTCCAAGATCCCAAATAAGTCTAGAAGGTTTGTACTGCTGGGTACCTACACAAGTGACCTAAAATCCTCTTGTAAGGAGAGCAACCAAACACTGCATGATCTTGGTCAATTCCTTGGAAAATTGCTCTCCATAATCACAAATCCATGGCACCATAGGAGTAAAAACGAGAAAGTTAATATTAACTTCCTCATTGTTAGTATCCTGCACTTCAACATAATGGCTGCAGTTGTGAAGAAGTCCGCTGTCCCAATCATAAATGCAAGCTGATAATAAGAAATAACAATTTCTTGGTGCCAAAACACCTATCCAATACTGAACCTGGTTAGCAAAACCTATTATTCCCTTCTTCCGAGGCCAATAACCAACCCTGTTAAGAGGATGAATGGTCTGAAAATACTTAGATCTGCAGTTGTTCAAGTCTGATTTTTCACATTTCATCACCCTGAAAGAAGAACAATCGCTGCAACATTGAAAAACCTTGGCCACATTGAAATTTTTGATCATTCCCTTGGCTGAAAATGCCTTCTCAAGAGTCACCAACTTAGTAGTGTACTAAATTTTGCTCAAAATCTCTCTCCAATCCACTTGTATGAACACAAATGGGCTCATAAAGAGAGTTAACAGCAGCATTCTTGTCACCTTTTTGATCTATAACCTCCCATGGTATACACCTCTCGTCATCATTTGTTTTCAACAACCCATGTTGATGATCCTGGGTAAAGGAAACCCCCCCCAATGTGACTCCACCATGTCAGGTTGTGCCACATTCATCAACATGTGAACCTCATCAAGAGAAAATTTGGTGACTTGGGAAAAAAGCAAAAAAGTGTTTTTTCGAAAAAGCAGTGAAAAAACTATAAAAGGAGGTTTGGGGCTCTTATTTGCATTATTGAAGTTTGCACACATAATAGGATGTTTTCGGAGTGAACATTGAGTTCTTCCAAGAGTTGATTGAGGACGAAAACCCTCGTCAATATTCACTACTTTTGATGGTGCAAGATCCATCTTAGCTGGTTGAGCGCTTTCATTCAAGAAACACACTGGGTTTTAATGGAGTTTGAGTTTCCAGGTATTTTAGAGATGAAAATATATGAAGTTTTTCGAGTTTTCACAGTGTTATATCAGACCTATAGCTTTTGTTTAATCATTAATAGACCCTTATAATCCATTCTTGAGGGGTGTTAAGTTGCCTAAAGTGAGCTGGAAACATTGTTTTAAGTCTACATTGGCCATTGAGTGCATTTGGGAGTGGATTATTGAATATTTCTGAGTCATTATCTCACTATCCAGACTGCCACAGCGAAGTTTCAGACCTATACCAGTCATCTATTTTCCTTTTCCTTGAGGTATATTTGAAAATTCAATGATGGGTGGTTAGTTCTTTGAAGTTGTGTTACATGTAGGGATGTTATGTCAATTTTCTTTCATAGCAATATTTGTAATATCAAATGCATATCTTGAATTTGGGAGTTTTGAATGAGTTTACAATGTAACACTGAGTGCTAATACCACTAGTGAACCACTCTTAATATTTTGTTGTTACTCACCCTACTGCATAAGTGGCTTATGTTACTCACCCCACTACATAAGTGGTTATTTGGTACTCACTCACCACTAAAAAGTGGATGTGTTGTTTATTATCTTTGTATTCACTCACTGCTAGAAAGTGTAAGCGTTGGCTATACATTCCCTTTATTATATAAGCTTTCCCACTGAAAAGTGGAAGTGATAAGCTAACCCCCACTGAATAAGTGGATATTACTTTCAGCTGCTTTATTTCAAGTATAATTGTAATCCCATAGACTGTATGCTCTCACCTCGCCCACACTGGGAACTTGGTGATCAAAAAGTGGAAATGAAGTTGCTTGGCATTTCATTTTGTTTTGAGCTTTCAAAAAGAAATTTAAGAGTGCATATTACAATGGTATCAGAGCTAACAAATGTATTTTCATTGGTTATGGTGATAATGTTAAGGGTTGTAAGCTTTGGAATCCTCTAACCTTGAAAACGGTATATTCTAAATATATGATTTTCAAGGAACTTAAGAGTTAAGTCTAATCAAGTATAGCCAAAAGAAAAGGAAAAGAAAACCATGCATTTTGAAACCAAAATAGAGAAACAAGATGCACAGGTGGAAGAATAGGTTGGACAAAAGAAAGTATAGGAAGAAAAAGGTTCAAATTTAGAAAGTTCATAGGAAGAGCAACAAGAGCTTCCTACTACACCTTTGAAGAAGACCACAAGGAAACAAAATCCAATTGACAAGCGCAGCCACCAGAGTTCCATTGTGTGGCTGTTTTGTCTTGTAGTGACAATGGACCTAGATCTATGAAGGAATCTCTTTCTTTGAAGGAGCATGATGTTGGACTCAAGGAACACTGAGAGGGGGGGGAGTGAATCAGTCTTCAGCAATATTCTAAATTACACTCCAGATCTTAAACCATTTACAGCATTTAAACAAAAGTTAAGATGCAAGCACATGAAGGAAACAATCAAAACACCATAACACCAAGATTTTTACGCGGAAACCCTATTAAGGGAAAAACCACGGTAGAGGTTAATCCACAATTTATACTCTGTTAAAAGTATGAAGTAAAAGGGGAATGCATATGCATTTAGGCACACTACCTAGAGCTCACTGCTCAAAATCAGGAAGGCTCACTGCCTTACAACATATTTGGATTACAACAAAGAGTTGAACTGAGAAAGTAGCATCTACAAATGTCTGGTTTCAGTTCCGGTGAGGCTCATAGATCAGATTCTGGACCTTTTGTCTGATTTTGCACTTCGCTCTGCTCTACCTTAATTCGCTTCACAACAATCCTCTTCTGCACAAGTGAAACTGTGCCAAATCGCTCAACAACCCTTCTGCTATTCGCACACTTCGAACATACACCCATTCACTCTTTAAAATGAATTAACCAATCTCTTATATATATCCGCTATCAAAGATTTAGTCGGCTCAATCCACATTTAATATTCGATGCGTACCCATCAAAGTCGGCTAATGCTATGTTGTGGCCCCAAATCAAAATGCTCGAACACAGAAACATTTAAACAATTACTCCTTATACATCCGCGACACGCTACATACATCAAGTCGGCCTTCATGAACAAATAAGCAGAAAAATCATCCTACCGGATCTCCTAACTTATACACCGATTAATGCAACATCACAAAACTTAGCAATAAGATAACATAGATACTTAACATCTTTCCCCGAGATCCACAACTCAAAATGATAATCCGGTGAAGCATACAGATCAACATACTAACTGGGTACCCTATTCTTTATTCTCTCTTCCAGTAATACTTTGTTCTTTACTCTGCCTGCCAGTATGAACAAATCCTGATCTGCGGACCGGAATAATGACTTAGGTTGCCATCAATGACAACACTAGAAGCCATATGCCAACACATGAGTCTTGGATAGAGGCCATGCAAGATGAAATGATAGTCTTCGATAGGTGTGACACTTGGGATCTAGTTGAATTTCCTAAGGGAAGGAAGCCCATTAGTTGCAAGTGGATATTTATAGAGAAACTCAAAACAAATGCGCAGTTGGAAAGGTACAAGGCACGACCACTGACAAAAGGTTACTCCTAAGTTGAGGGAGTTTGACTTTGTTGAAATTTTTTCTTCTATTGCAAAACTAACTTCTATTAGATTCCTACTTTCTATTGTTGATGCTTATGATTTAGAAGTTTTGCAAATCGATGAAAAAATTGTTTTCTTGCATGGAGATCTTGAGGAAGAAATATATATGAACAATCTAGCAGTTTTATGGTAAAAGGGAAGGAGAACTTAGTTTGCATGTTCAATTTCATCATTCTATGGTCTAAAGTAGTTGCCATAGATGTAGTATCAAAAGTTTGGTGCTTTTGCATTAGACCTTGGGTCTATTAGAAGTGGATGCGATCATGTTTCTTTTAAATTAACTAATGATTGATTGCTAATCATTGTCCTATATGTTGATGACATGCAATTTGGAAATAGTAAAGGAATGATTAGCGAGCTCAAAACTTAGTTATTTGGTGCCTTTGATATGAAAGATTTAGAGGTTGTGATGTAGGATATCAACAAGGATTGGGTTGGTAGAAAGCTTTGGCTCAATCAAAGTAATTATGCTAAGTTACCGAGTTCTCTCATATAGCCCCCTATACCCTGCAAAATATGTTTGGGTACCTGGTTCAATTCCGGTACACCCTGGGTTCGATCAGATTCTTCCCTGGCCACCCGGGTTCTCTATGGGTAATTGGTGCAGTAACAGGAAATGTCAGCTTTTTGGAGACATTGGGTATGGTTTGTTGTTAAATGCATATGCATATGTATATATTTATGTATGTATATGTGTATGTATATATGTATATGTATGTATTTATGTATGTATGTTATGTGTATGTATACATACATACACATATATATGTATATACTCTCATACTCATACCCAAGGGAAAAAAAATTGCCATACCGGCGTGTACCCGCATCCGTACCCGTATCCGAACCCGTACCCGAACCGACAACTTAGTAATTATGTTCAAACTATCTATAGAGGTTTGTTATACTGGTTTTATGCCAATAAGCATTCCTTTACCTATCACTACTAAGTTATCATTTGATCCATGTCCTAAGTCAGATGATGATTTGAAGGATACGTTTAACTTTCCATATGCTAGTGTAATAGGTAACCTTATATATGCTATGATATGTAGAAGACTAGATGTTACCCAAGTAGTGGGAGTTTTTGATGCAGGAGCATCCCAAAGAAACCTACCGCACTTCACCACAAAAGCTCATTGTGGCTTGCAACAAAGAACTAGAGTTCTACAATTTCTCACAAACATCATATCCAAATCTCAAGATTTTTGGATCAAATTGCAGGAAGTTAATATCATAGCTCATAATAGTTAGCATACATTCATCAAGCAAAGTTTGTGGAACCTTTTTGTGCCTTGTGGCATTCAGCCCAACATATCCCAAGGCAAAACAAGACCAGAGAGACCTACAGTTAAAACTGCATCAAGTTTCTTCAACACCCAATGCTTCACCAATGGATTTTGGCCGACCTAAACGTTACACTGAACATCAAGATTTGAAACACCTTGCGGCTAACACGAAACATTCCTAAAGCTTGGAGCTAATATATAAACACCTTGGAATTCATTTGGAGGGGGAGAGAATTGAGAATTGATCTTCAAAGGATAGTTAGCAAGTCAATGGTAGTAAAAGAGTAGTAGAGTGATAGTAATTGTTATTATCATATCTTTGCATGTAAGCTTGTAATAAAGCCATGGCGGCCTGTGAGCCAATCTATATTTGTAATTTGCATGTGACAGGCCAATGAGCTGATTGTAGCTATTCTATGATATTGAATCAATGAGGAGTGTTGGAAATATTGTTGTCATTGATGTCGAAAGAAAGAAGGAATTCATATCATTGTCATTGATGTCAAAGGAAAAAAGGAATTCATATTATTGTCATTGATGTCAAAGGAGGACCTCTGTGATGATTTTATTGAAGACAAAGAAGAAGATATAAAGACAAACTTATGGTTGCTCAAGAATGCAGGCTGACTTCCTTTACCCTTGGCATTATGGAAAATGAATTTAAATTACTTTGGGCCAACCCCCATCCTTGGCGTCCAAGTTTGAAATTAAAATATTATGATGATGTTGGCCGAATTCCTAGAGTATGGAACCCAAATTTGAGATTAAAAATTATACATGGCCGACCCTCTTTGAGGAGGCCGACCTAGTTGGTGAAAAGGCACATGATGTCATATAAATAGAAGGTGTTTGAAGGTTTTTCAAGTATGCAATACAATGAAGTATCATTCGATTTAGAGAAGATCTAAAGCAGACCAAGAGTAGAAAATTATGAAGAATATTTCAGATTTATTTGAAGAATGTTGGAGCAAATTTCCAAAGGAAATATAATCAGATTTGTGAAGAACTTTCTAAAAGAAGAAAATCAGATCTAGAGCAGCCCAAGAACAGAAAATTATGAAGAATACTTCAATTTTGTTTTGAAGAATTTTGGAGCTGAATTCTGAAGGAAATATAATCAAACTTGTGAAAGAAATGTGCAGATTTATGAAGGAAATATGTGCAGATTTGTGAAGGAAAATATATACAGATTTGTGAAGAAATTATAATCAGATTTGAATAGAAAGTTATGTTCATCATCTAGTGAAGAAGCAGCATCAGGAAGGTGATATTTTGCAAAAGAGGTTGGTGCCTCCTAAAAGAAGAGATTGGTCTCTCTTGCTGAGTTGGTGCTCAATTGTGGGGATTGGTGTCTCCAATGGGTCGGTTCCTACAAATTTTGTAAATGGGGATTGGTGTCTCTAGTAGGTTGGTACCTACAAAGTTTGTAAGAGAATTTTATCTAAGCAATATTTTGCCATGATTTTCTCTCGAAAGGGTTTCCACATAAATCTTATGTTTTTGCATTCTTAATTGCTAGATCTTGTATGCTTGTAGTTGCTATGGTTGATTAAGTATTGAAAAAGTAAAAAATTAGCTTATACTGATTCACCCCCCCTCTCAGTATAAGCATGTTCTCATCAAGGAGTTGCTTGTTATTTTGTGTTGATTCCACTATGTCAACTCTAAGTTGCATGGTTGGACAGTCCTTTCTCTAGACTCTCCACCCGTGACTACATCAAGTGATATCAAAGCAATTTTTTGATCCATAGGGAGGGCATTCCAAGAGATCCAAGGGTGAACAAACCACCGACTCGAGGAAGCTTGCAAGTGTTTGTCAATAGATCGTTGACTGTGAGGCAATTGCAACCTTGTAGCTAGATTGTTGACCTAAGGCAGTTGCACCAAATCCAAGGAAAGATGCCACCAAGAAGGACGCCTGGCATGGCCAATGTTGCTGGAAGGATGGAAGAAATGCTAGACATGATAAGAACAATGAAGATTCGATTGGATGTTGTAGAAGATAGATAGGAGACATGAGGATGAAAGTGATGATGATGAATTTGGAATTCAAACGATAGATCGTGATGAAGAAACCCTTGAAGAGGAAGAATCAAATTAGATCAAAATGTTGAAAGTTATTTCCAAGATAGGTAAGAGACCTAGAATTGAGATTTCTAACTATGCAGGTGATTTAAATCCTGAGGAATCGATTGATTGGATAAATGATATGGAAGAATACTTTAAGTATGAAGAAATTGAAGATCAAAAAAGTGAGGTTTGCAAAAATCAAGTTGATAGGACATGCTGCTATTTGGTGGAAGGAAGTTTAGTTAGATCAAAATAGGAGGGGAAAAGAAAGGAACACAAAGTGGGATAGGATGGTGATAGAGTTGAAGAATCAATTCATACCTGCCGATTATGAGCTTGAACTGTTGAAAGATTGCAAAACCTATGGCAAAAGGAAAAGTCGACGGAGTACATTGAAGAATTTCATAAGATGGTCATAAAAACTAGACATAGTGAAGCAAGAAAAGAGAAAGTTGTGTGGTACATCAATGGACTGAGGACAAGCAACCAAGAAGAGTTGAGCTTGGTGAGAATGACAATAGTTGAAGAAGCATACCAGTTTACACTAAAATTTGAGAAAAAGTTGAACAAAATATTTGAACACAAGTAGAGAGGCAAAGGAGGAAGATTCCAAAGAGGTAGATCACAAAGCAACAAAGGAAGGTCACATACAAAACATAATAAGGAAGAAAGTACACACCGTAATTATGAAAGAGGCAATAGTTTTTGAGGGAGGAATGACAGGAGTTTCTACCATAATGACAAAGGAAGCAACAATAACTACTGCAATGAGAGATATTAGAGGGGTGACAAGGGATTTGATAAGAGACTATTTAGAGGAACTTGTTTCAAATGTGGAGGTGAAGGACATGGGACATTTGAATGCTACCAACGGAGTGCTAGCAAAAAGGGTAGAGAATAATGCAAGGACAACGTATGCAGAGGAATAACCTATTGGATCACCAAGTTCAGTAGGAAAATCTAAGAAAGGTGAATCATTAGAATCATTGGTAATGAGGAGAGCTTTGTTGCAGATAGAAACACCCAAGGAACCAACACAAAGGAAGAGTTTGTTCAAAACAAAATGCAAGTTAGGAGGTAAGTGTTGTAAATTTATCATTGATAGTGGTAGTACAGACAATTTGGTTTATGAGGAAATGGTGAATAAGTTGAAGTTGAAAAGGATAAAACATCCAATCCCATATAAGATCTCATAGATCCAAGATGAATGTAAGATACTAGTAAGTGAACAATGTTTGGTGAAATTCCACATAGGATCGTACAATGATGAAGTGTTGTGTGATATTATGCCAATGGATGTATGTCATATATTGTTGGGAAGACCATGACAATATGACAAAAAGGCAATTCATGATGGGAGAAAGAATACTTACATTGTGACCTCAAATGGAGAAAAACATATCCTTATACCTTTAGAAGAAAAGAGCAAAAGTGAAGTGTACGGTAATGCTAGAATTTGATTGGTTGATGGGATAAAGTTTTTGGATGGCCTAAGACATGAGAACGTGTGTTTTTCCTCGATTCCAAAAAAGCGTGGTACTCAAAACACCATCGAAAATGAAGGAGAACCACCACAAAAGGAAGTCATTGAATTGTTGACCGAGTATCAAGATATTATGTCAAAGAATGTACCAAAAGGATTGCCACTGGTCTAATGTGTCAGTCATCAAATGGATCTGGTACCAAGACCCAGTTTACCAAACAAAGTGGCACATGGGATAACAACAAAAAATGCAGAGTAAAATAGACAAGTGCAGGAGTTGTTAAGGAAAGGATTGGTTAGAGAAAGTTTAATCCCATGTGCGGTACCAATAGTTTCAACATTGAAGAAAGATGGAGAATGGAGGATGTGCACAAATTCAAGAGCTATCAACAAGACCACTATCAAGTACCAATTCCCATTACCAAGATGGATGACATGGATTGCTTGAGTGGCGCAAAGCAATTCAAGAAATTGACCTAAAGAGTGGATATCATTATATCAGGATCAAATAAGCAGATGAATGGAAGACTACATTCAAGATAAATGAAGGTTTGTATGAGTGGTTAGTCATGCCTTTTAGGTTAACTAACATACCAAGCACATTTATGAGATTGATGAATGAGGTATTGAGGAAATTTTTGGGTAAGTTTTTTATTGTTTCCCTAGATGATATTATGATTTTCAATAGGACCAAAGAAGAACATTTGCAACACATTAGGAAAGTATTTCAGATATTGAGAGAAGAGAAGTTGTTGATAAACATAAAGAAATGTAATTTCATAAGGATAGAATTAGTATACTTGGGTTTTGTCATTTCTACGAAAGGACTGGAGATGGATTTGGAGAAAGTAAGAGCAATTGTTGAATGGCCTACACCATCAAACATCGAAAAGGTAAGAACTTTTCATGGACTAGCAAGTTTCTATAGGAAGTTCATTAGGAATTTCAATGCCATCTGCACACTACTAACAAAAACAATGAGGGGAGACCAAAAGGAGTTCAAGTGGACGTCAAGAGCACAAAAGAAACAAAGCAACCAGTGTTAGCACTACCTAACTTTGACAAAGTATTTCAAGTTGATTGTGATGCTAGAGGAAGTGCAATAGTACTAGTGTTGAGTCAAGACAAGAGGCCAATAGCCTACTTCAGTGAAAAGTTGAATGATGCAAGGAAGAGATACTCAATCTATGATCAAGAGTTCTATGCCATAATCCAATCCTTGAAGAAGTGGATACATTGCCTATTTCCAAAGAATTTTGTGTTGCGCACTAACGATCAAGCTTTGCAGTATTTGAGAAGTCAAGGAAAGTTGAATCAAAGACACATGAGATGGGTCAAGTTCATGCAAAGTTACACATTTGTGTTTAAGCATAGGAGCAAAAATTCAAACAAAGTTGCAAACGCATTGAGTAGGAGGTAGAACCTATTGTCAAAAATGAGGATAAAAGTGATAGGATTTGAAGATCTCAAACACATATATGAAGATAATCTAGATTTTGCAAAAGCTTGGAAAGCAAGTAGGGAGCCAATTGTAATAGATAGGTGTAAGTGGTTGGATTATTTCATTCAAGATGGCATGCTATTCAAAGGGAGTCAATTGTGCATCCCTAGGAGCTCAATGGGGGAGAACTTGATCAAGGAGAAACACAACGATGGATTAGCAAGACACTTAGGCATTGATAAGACAGTGGCTCTAGTCAGTGAACATTATTTTTCACTTCAAATATATAAGGATGTAAGGAAGTTTGTTCAAGGGTGCAAGACTTGTCAAATTGCCAAGGGGAGTAGTCAAAATATTGGATTTTATCAACCTTTGATAGTACTAGAGGGACCTTGGGAGGATGTCAGCACGGATTTCATATTGGGACTACCAAGGACACAAAGGGTACATGACTCTATATTCGTGGTAAAGAGTTTTTTTCTAAAATGGCATATTTCATTCCTTGTAAGAAGACCCATGATGTCATACACGTTGCTGACCTATTTTTCAAGGAGGTTGTGAGATTGCATGGATTACCACAAAGTATAGTCTCAAATAGAGACACAAAGTTCACAGGATACTTTTGGAAAACATTATGGAAGAAGATGAAGACCGACCTAAAATTTAGTTCAGCATTTCACCCACAGACTAATGGACAAACAAAAGTAGTAAACTAGAGTTTGGGAAATTTGTTGTGATGCTCAATGGGAGATAAGCCAGGAAATTGGAGTACAATCCTGCTGCAAGAAAAAATTGCATACAACTTAGTGAACAAAGGTACGGGGAAGACACCATTTGAAATTGTGACTGGGTTGCAACCTAGAGGAGTAGCAAAACTCAGAGACTCAACCTTTTGTATCATGACTTTACCACCCTCAACCATCTTGTAGACAAGGTGATATTGAACATTAACATGCTTCATATGAGCATGTTGCATGGTACATCAAGCTCTTCACCAAATAGATGGCATTTTTATTGTCACATTCGATCTTGAATTTCTTGCACTCAAAAGTCAATACCTTGAACACAAGCTTTGTAACCACACTACCTCCTTATAGGTGTGTCTCATAGCCATGTGCTTAGCGTTTGTAGTGGACAAAAAAATTATAGATTGTTGTTTACTCATTCAATTGATAACTTCTCAAAACAAAGTAAACACATAACTTCTTGTGGACCTTGTGTTGTCCAAAATCCAAATCGCCAACCCAATTTCAATCAATAAAGGCTTGTATATCAAAGAACTTTCCCACATCACTACTCCCATGATAGCAAATACAATAACTTAAAGTCCCGAACAAATAATTGAAAACTTTTTTAACATAAGTTCCATGCACTTTATTAGAGTTAGAGATAAACCTATTAAGAATTGATGCAGTCACAGGTGGAGAGTCCAGAGAAAGGACTGTCCAACCATGCAACTTAGAGTTGACACAGTGGAATCAACACAAAATAACAAACTCCTCATTGATTCAATATCATAGAATAGCTACAATCGGCTTATTGGCCTATCACATGCATATTACAAATATAGGCTGGCTCACAAGTTGCCACGGCCTTATTACAAGCTTACATGCAAACATAGGATAATAACAACTACCATCACTCTACTACTACCACTAACTTGCTATCTATCCTTCTAAGATCAATTCTTAGTTCACTTCCCTCTCTCCAAATGAATTCCAGGGTGTTTATATATCAGCTCCAAGCTTTAGGAATGATTTGCATTGGCCGCAAGGTGTTTCAAATCTCGATGTCTAGTGTAATATGTAGGTCGGCCAAAATCCATTGGTGAAGCATTGGGTGTTGAAGAAACTCAATGCAGTTCTAACTAAAGGTCCCTTTGATCTCATGCTGCCTTGGGATATGTTGGGCTAAATGTTGCAAGGCATGGAAAGTTCCACAAACTTTTCCTAATGAGCTATATGCTGACTATTCTGAGCTGTGATCTTCAACAGTGATAACTTATTGCACTTTGACCAAAATCTCCTGAGATTTATTTGGATATGATGTTGTGAGCTATTGTGGAAAAATGCTTGGGAGCAACATAAAATCTCTATTGGAAAAATTTCAAACTTCCAAAGAACTTTCACTTTTGGCACAAATTCCAAGGTAGACCAAAACTTATACCTAAGGGCTGAATTGGGTCTCAATAGAGAAACAAAAATTATAAAAAGTGCTTTGGTACCTTATTGAGTTTTTTAACCCTTCCAACGACAATAGAATTGATAAATAAACAATCTTGAACTAACTCACAAAAAGTCTCAATGTGCAAAAAATATGGCAGCTATTTATTAAAAAACAAGCATTATAGGACAAAACTAGCTTTCCTATATTTTCTATATTTATCCAACATACAGAATAATGCTGACTGGGTGCACTTAAATAGAAAAGTGTGCTAAGCTAGGTACTAAGAGAGGCTACAAGTTAAGCTCACATCAGACTTGAGTTACTCTAAGGGCACTGATAATCAATCCTAGTCTAACAACCAATCAATCTAGAGAAGGCTGGGTTGTAACAACCACCGACTCAAGTATGTAATATATAACTAATCCTAAAAAAATGTCTAGAATATCTAGGATATTCTTGTTTGTTTATTACTAAATAATCTAAGGTGAATAAGTATACACCAACAATTAAGGACCAAGATTCCTGCAACCAAACATACATTAAATGTAAGGTGTGTGTATGCAATACAATGGCAAGGACTTAAGTACATGAAAACTAATCAGCAAGCACATACTCAAACTAGTAACAACTATAATAGCCCAATACTATAAAAGGCAGACTACAGAAAGAAATTGAATACTACACAATCATCGAACAAATTCACAGGAACAGATTAAATCTCAAG
Source organism: Sequoia sempervirens (assembly GCA_007258455.2). NCBI lineage: Eukaryota > Viridiplantae > Streptophyta > Pinopsida > Cupressales > Cupressaceae > Sequoia > Sequoia sempervirens. The sequence goes on along the minus strand of VDFB02119726.1, from coordinate 71,587 downwards.
AACATATCTTGAGCAAAATTAAATAATATAGCAACATGACATACGTAATACTGAATATTAGAATCCTTACAAGAGTCGCATCCTATTTTTATCGCTTATTAAGGATATAGTTATTTAATGATTAATTGACTAATTAAGGTGTGTATAATCAATGTTTCAAACAACACACTGAAAATGAAGGCATTATGTTTTGCATGATATTATGAAAATTTGATAATTCATTATCTTTGTGGAATGTTCCTGATTTAAATTGATAGTTGGACTGTACATGATAATTACAATTGTTTGTCATTATGAAGTAATGGATGGTTCTTATCTTAACTATTTTGTGATTATGATTTTTTGATAGACATGGACTAACTGCCGTTTGTTGACATGAAGTGGATGCAGATTAGTTCTTCCCCTTTCATGTGTTCAAGGAGAGTATCATCCTAGAGAGGAAGGCAAATGTTGATAATAAGGCGGTCAAACCATGATAATTCGAAAACCCACACACTTACCTGAATTTGACTGAATAATGATTGTAGTGTAGTTGGTTCACTTGAATGTTGTCATAAGTTGGTCTCTTCTTTTGGATGCATTCGCAACTATTAGTCTAAGTTTATATTTTAACATGGTTGGCTTGAGTCACAATTATTGTTTCTTAGATTCAGTTCATATCATTTCCAGGTAAATTAATAATATTATATATTAAACATTTGAAATAGTTTTAAAAGTTTAAATTAAAATAATAATATTTCTGGAAATAATTTTAAGTGATTAATTTGTTTTGAACCCTGTAAGTGGTGGAGGTCGTGAGTGGAATCAAATTTAAACTATTTTAATTAATCTTTTTAACCATGTAGCTAGCAAGGAGAGCTAAAGTTTTTAATAAAAACCACTACATTAATTATTCATTGGAGTGGAAGCCAAAACTAGAAATGGGCGTTCCATTTGGAATGGGAGTTACAGGGAGGTTGGAGGAAGATAGGCATAAATATTTGCTTTCATTTTCTCCTTTGCTTTTGGTAATTTCTCCTGCAAGGGTGTGAGAAAGTTTGGCGGCCAATTTTGACTGCATTTTCTTCCTTCCATTGGTGATTCTTCTTGCAGCAAGGGTTTGGCGGTTGTGTGGAAGTTTGGAGAGTTATCTAGAACAATAAAACTATAAGTGGTTGTCCTCTATTTTCTTGTGCAATCAATCTTTCTTCCATAAACAAAAACCAGAGATTTAAATCTGCTTTTGGAGCTACATTTATACATCGTCATAGGTACTCTATATAGGTGTTGGAAATGGTCATAAATACATGTTTATATATATATATATATATATAACTTGTGTCAAAATCCGAGTAAGTTGTTAAGTTCCCAATGTTGTCAAAGAGTTAATCTTGTGTCTTGAATTGTGTGGTCTGATCGTAAGGATATGTCGAAAACATACTCGGCCTTTGGCCTACTCTCAAGCAGTGGTCGAGAGGCGATATCATCGTGTCATAATCGTCTTTTTGTTTACCTATTAATTGTTAAGGTTTATATTATTATTTAAATGTATTATATATATATATATATATATATATATATATATATATATATATATATATATATAACCATTATCATTATTAAAAGGCATTATGGATGCCGCAATTGGGAAAAGGCAGTTAGCCTACCTTAAATGCATAGTGGAATGAAGTTAACTTGAATGTTTCCCTCACGTGGAGGCTTCATGCCAATATAATTGGAATTATTCTTGGCATTCCTTTATGGAAAAGAAATAGTCGTAATTGTTGTGGCATGGATAAAAGGAGACTCAACTCGCTGTTATAAGGGGGAGGCGTAAGGTTTTGGGGAGCGTAGGGAAAAAGATAAGAGGTTTTTGTGAAAGATCTTGGTAATTGTAGTGTCTTTGACTATTCCATTGGTTGGATGTAGGGGATTGAGCTTGCAAAGTAAGGATAACAGATTCCAAGCATGTTTTTATTTGTTTTCTTCTCCTTTTCCTGGTAATAAGATGACATGAATTCAGAACTTTGTTAGAAAAAGAAAGTTTATACATATGTAAGAAGCTACCTTATTCTGTACTAATTTTTTTCTGATTTTTTCACCAACTAAGCTGTTTGGGGATTTTGTCAAACAGTTTATACCAGGTTGTTCCAAACAAAATCTCCTCAATTTGTTCCCACGAGAATTAATGTTATACAATTCAAGCACATCAAAACTTTCTACAGTTTTTAGTTCACCAAACAATGGATAAATGCCATTTTGAAAAGAATTAATATAATTCATCAATAAATGTTGTTGGAGCACTCTTCAGAATAAAAACAAGTGATATTTTACTAGAAATTAAAGAATACGCATGCAAATACCCTAATAAAATCTTCAGAATCTTACAAATAGCACCTTATAAATATAAGCAGCTCTCTGTGGGTTATCAACTCTTCCAAACTGGCGTTGATCATGCTAATTGATTAGCTTCTCCATACAAAGCATCCAAATCTTCTTAACATATAAATCTCCCCTTGTATTAAGTTCAAATAACTCTAACAAGAGTTATTAGATATTTCATGCTACAATTGTATGACTGGCGGCTCCCAATACGCAACATTGAACATATGGCGCCAACTAAATAACTATATATCCCACCCGTGCCAATACCAAACATGGCAACTCCAAGAAATTAAATAGTGGAAGAATAAATTAATGACTCAACGAATTCTGAACCACACGACAACTGATAATAAATACAGCTACATAAGTTTTTATGACAGAAGTTCGATACGGGTCTTCGATTTTTTTGCAATGGCCACCTAACTTCCTTTGACAAGTCTGGAAGCTATTCTCTTTTCAATTTGAACGACCACATTTTATTAATGATTTTCAGCTAGATATCAAAACCCGCTTTATTTGAGTCTTTCGTCTTCTTAACTCTTAACATCTTATTAATCTGACCCATGATAATCACTTTGAATGGTCACGTCTTGAAATCTGTAAGTTAAAGATGACTTCCAATTACACGATGCTTCCAAGACATGCAGCAGTTCATTTCTAGATATTTTCTTGGATGTAACGGCAAACTTTACTCAATTTTTCCCAAGTCTCAGTCGCTGGATTATGAAATCAATTTCCTGCTTTAATTCTCATGATGGCTCAGAATGAATGGCTAACCAGGAATTATAGGCCCCTTCTAAATTATCAATTCTTCCCATCTTCTTTATAGTTCCAAGCTTCTTTTGTGTTCCATTTAATATATCGATACATCCAACAATATGTTGAGGCAGCTAGAAGAGTGAGTCGACTGGATATGCTGAAGCTTCGTGACTCTGGTCCTTCTAACGTGTCTTTTCCTTGAGATGAACGGCTCTTTACTTCTTTACCAATTCTTTCCAGCTTCAACAAAGTCTTTCCAAAAGCATACGAGTTGCTTAGTTAAACATGGCTCCTTTAATATCAACCCCCAAGAATTTAATATGATGTTGAATACTCGTTTCCTCTGTGTCAATATTAATCGCCCAGTTTCTTTGATGAGACTGTGTTTGCATAAGTCCTTCGACCACCTCTTGAATTATCACCTATGAATTAACCACTTCAATATGACCATTTCTATAGGCTCTCGACTCTCCAAATTCCTGAACACTTACGGCTATATGTAATATAAACCCGAGTTAATACTGAAACTCCCTTCATAATCATAATCAATGATGGCATTAACCGGAAGACACTTCTCAAAGCTTTGTAATTCTTTAGATCAAATACTTGCAAATTCTGAATATCTTTAAACTCTTCGATTTTGAATTAACATAAACCCTAAAACTTGCCTTCATAGAAGGCTTCCAAATTTCAACTTCTATCTAATCTTTCAAAATACTGTGTGAATTTTGAATTGAATTCACCTATAATTTGATTTGGGTTTTCGTCCAAATCACCAAACCTGAGGGTTTCCATCCCCAAGCTCTTGAAAACCAAGTTTTCCAATCCCGAAAACAACCAAGCCTCCCTGCAGTGAGATCCCTGAAAACTTTTATTCACCTTTTCCTTGAATCTTGGCTTTCTGTGTGCTTGACTCTTCAATTTTCCTTCCTCTTTTAATTTCTCATGTGACTTAATTTTGATTTGCATTTAATAAGTCACTTTAAATATAATATTGTTTAATTAATAATATTTCCTTTTGAATTAACATTTGGAGGAAAATATTAAATAATTAAAATAATATTATATTTCTCCATGTAATCAAAACGAGACATTATAGTTCCTCCATCCCGAAGATTGCTTTCCCTCAAGCAATCAAAATCTGCAAGCCAAACTAAACACCATGATCGCAAATTAGTCTTTTGAATTGTCCATCAGGTTGTCACTGCGCTACTCTGATCAAAACCATCGACTCATCATGCACACTTTGCACTCCACTCTCTAGCAACCCCCAAAGGAAAACATCACCAGCACTCATACTGAGATACCCGCGTGAACTGGAATCAACATCATGAAATCTCTCCAACCAAGGCACCACTATGAAATCCATATTTGAAATTTCACTATCTAACTCAATCCTTCCGTTCGTAACATCCCGTATCTCATGCAAGTCTCCATCCAATTCAAGATGTTCAACATCAATAAGAAATTCATAGAGTAAATCACACTCATACAAAGACAATTGACTGCTGCTAACTCTCATAGAATCCACATTTTCTCCATCATTTTCAATTGTGTCTTTGTATATCTCATGCATACTATCCTCCAATTCTGAATGCTCTTTAATATCTGCTGTTGTAGCACGCTGAAATCGCCTTCATTACTTGTTATATCTGCTATATCACGGCTGCAATCTGCATCTTCATATGAAAATTGATCCTCAAATTTCAAAAATTCATATTCAAGATGTAGGTTCCAATTTCCATCAACATGTTGAACCTCACTAAAATGATGAGTTCTAGAATCATTATGCTACATTTCATCTACATGGAGTTCATCAATCCCTTCAATAATTTGTTTGATCTCATTTTTCCTTGTTTCATCTTCTTGTTCATCGAAAATGGCTGCAATAGAAATAGCATTTTCTGCTTTGTATAATGAAAAGTGAGTCATACTTAACTACAAACAAAGATCATCAGCCTCCTTTTCCTTGTTTTCAGCATACTTGAACGCACGATCCCTGTCCATCAACAATTGCAAGTAATCTGATTTCATTAATTCCATTTCTTCTCTAATAGTATACAATTGATTAAGAGTGACTCCACTTGCTACTCCTTTTTCCCTTTCCTCAATTTGAGCATCCCAAATGAGTTCCTCAACGTATTTGTGAGTGTCATCAGTCCTAGTTAACACTTGCACCACTTTCTCATTTGTAACCACAAGCTGGTCTTTCAAGTCTTGCAATGCAAGAGGTCTTTGATCAAGTTCATTAAGGTGACTTGGGCTGCCACACACTACTTTTTCTGATTTGCTTTCGTTTGAAGGCTCCATATCATCATTATATTCAATTGTCCCATTAGTTGATGTCTTGCAACTCTCATGTAAGAATGATGGGGCAGCGTTATAAACTAACTTAGTATCCTCAAAAATATTTGTCTCCTTCCCACAAGCCTTATCAAATTCAATCTCTATATCACCAACATAAAGTCCTTTACATACCTCACTTGTAGAAGCAACTTGTGGTTCCTTATCCTCAATGTCCACGGCATTACCCTGCTGGAAGAAAACATTGTGAAAATCATTTACATCCTCATTCGCTGATTCAATGAACTTCAGATCAGCAAATCACTCATTCTCAATGCTATCATGAAGATCAATGTACCCCATTTCACTGATGGAACTACTAGAAGAATTATCTCCATTCTCAATCTTTGTAACCTCAAAAACATCAAGAACATTTTCAACCACTTGTATCTCTTTTCCGGCCTCTTCTTCTTTTGTGATTGTCTTTTCTTCTTCAGAACTATTCACCTTTTCATCCAGGCATTGGTGGTTAGGCTCCCAAATTTCTCTACATGTGAAACAACGATTTTGTCTTCTAAGCTCACTCTTGTTGATTTCCTTTTTCCCCATATTGTAAGGTTCTTTTCCTTTAGTCTTTGTTCTCTCCTCATCTGCACTGAAAGAATCAATGGTAGTTACATGCGTGGAAAAGTGGTAATTATGATTACGAGGTCTACCACCCCTGTGTGGTCTATGCTTCCACCTGAGATCCCTATAGTCATGAAAAGACATTTCACTCTGAAAATCAACACTTGATTCTTTCCAATCTTGTAAAATTTGATCCTCAAATTCCTGTTGTGCAAGATCATTATCAATTTGAAGGTTATTCCTTGAAGAAAATTTAAGTGTTAGGGGTTTAGAGTTAATTGTCACAGCTCTAGAACTCTAATTTGAACCCTTGTAGTCTACAGAATCATTACCGTTTCTATAATTTCTTTCTTGCCTATTGTTCCCATCAACACATTGGGCCATTAAGGCATGCAATCGAGCTATATTTTGTTGTAATTCACGCTGACCTCTTGCAAGATCATTTAAAACATCTCTTGTGTTTAGTTTAATGTAGTCACTATATTGTTTGTCACCCATAAGAACTTCCATTCTTCAACCTTTTGTCAACTGATCATACACACGCAACCCACTAGGATGGCAGGATACACTGTTCTGATACCAATGTAAGAAGCTACCCTATTTTGTACTAATTTTTTTCTGATTTTTCACCAACAAAGCTGTTTGGGGATTTCGTCAAATAGTTTATACTAGGTTGTTCTAGACAAAAGCTCCTCAATTCGTTCCCATGAGAATTAATGTTATACAATTCAAGCACATCAAAACTTTCTACAATTTTCAGTTCACAAAACAATGGATAAATGACATTTTGAAAAGAATTAATACAGTTCATCAATAAATGTTGCTGGAGCACCCTTCAAAATAAAAACAAGTGATATTTTACTAGAAGTTAAAGAATACGCATGCAAATACCCTGACCTGGGAATTATAGACGTAATAAAATCTTCAGAATCTTACAAACAACACCTTATAAATATAAGCAGCTCACTGTGGGTTATCAACTCTTCCAAACTGGTGTTGATCATGCTAATTGATTAGCTTCTCCATACAAAGCATCCAAATCTTCTTAACATATAAATCTCCCCTTGTATTAAGCTCAAATAACTCTAACAAGAGTTATTAAATATTGCATGCTACAATTGTATGACTAGCGGCTCCCAATGTGCAGCCTTGAACAGATGGCGCCAACTAAATAACTATATATCCCACCTGTGCCAATACCAAACACAGCAACTCCAAGAAATTAAACGGTGGAAGAATAAATTAATGACAGCGAATTCTGAACCACATGGCACTTGATAATAAATACAACTGCATAAGTTTTTATGACAGATGCTCGATACGGGTCTTCGTTTTTTGCAATGACCGCCTAACTTCCTTTGACGAGTTTGGAAGCTATTCTCTTTTCAATTTGAACGACCTCATTTTATTAATGATTTTCAGCTAGATATCAAAACCCGCTTTACTTGAGTCTTCCGTCTTCTTAACTCTTAACATCTTGTTAATCTGGCCCATGATAATCACTTTGAATAGTCGCATCCTGAAATCTGTAAGTTCAAGATGACTTTCCAATTACATGATGCTTCCAAGACACGCGGCGGTTCATTTCCAGATATTTTCTTGGATGTAACAGCAGACTTTACTCAATTTTTCCCAAGTCTCAGTTGCTGGATTGTGAAATCAATTTCCTTCTTTAATTCTCACGATGGCTCATAATGAATGGCTAACTAGGAATTATCAGCCCCTTCTAAATTATCAATTCTTCCCGTCTTCTTTATAGTTACAGGAATCTTTCGTGTTCCCTTTAATATATCGATACATCCAACAATGTTGAGGCGGCTAGAAGAGTGAGTCGACTGGATATGCTAAAGCTTCATGACTCTGGTCCTTCTGACATGTCTTTTCCTTGAGATGAACAGCTCTTTACTTCTTGACCAATTCTTTCTAGCTTCAACGAAATCTTTCCAAAAGCATACGAGTTGCTCAATTAAACACGACTCCTTGAATATCGACTCCCAAGAATTTAATATGATGCTGAATACTCGTTTCCTCTGTGTCAATATTAATCGCCCAATTTTTTACGGGACTGTGTTTGCATAAGTCCTTCGACCACCTCTTGAATTAGCACTTGTGAATTAACCACTTCAATATGACCATTTCTATAGGCTTGCAACTCTCCAAATTCCTAGACACTTACGGCTATATGTAATATAAACCCGAGTTAATATTGAAACTCTCTTCATAATCATAATCAGTGATAGCGTTAACCGGAAGACACTTCTCGAAGCTTTGTAATTCTTCAGATCAAATACTTGCAAATTCTGAATATCTTTAAACTCTTCGATTTTGAATTAACATAAACCCTGAAACTTGCCTTCATAGAAGGCTTCCAAATTTCAACTTCTATCTAATCTTTCGAAACACTGTGTGAATTCTAATTTGATTTGGGTTTTCGTCGAAATCACCAAACCTGAGGGTTTCCGTGCCCAAGCTCTTGAAAACCAAGTTTTCCAATCCTGAAAACAACCAAGCCTCCTTGCAGTGAGATGCCTAAAAAAATTTATTCACCTTTTCCTTGACTCTTGGCTTTCTGCGTGCCTGACTCTTCAATTTTCCTTCCTCTTTTAATTTCTCATTGTGACTTAATTTTGATTTGCATTAATAAGTCACTTTAAATATAATATTGTTTAATTAATAATATTTCCTTTTGAATTAACATTTGGAGGAAAATATTAAATAATTAAAATAATATTATATTTCTCCATGTAATCAAAACAAGACATTACAACATATATATAGGGAAACCCGGGGACGCGTCCCCACCCTAAAATGGCCCGTCCTTGTCCTCAAGACATCCTAGGTACAGGGGGATGGCTGGGGGGACGGTCCCCTGGCATCCCTTTTTTTTTCAAAACCTGTGAAATGTCCCCGAAATGGGGAAACGATAAATAAGAAAAGGGGGACGGTTGACCGTCCCAGGGATGGCCAAGGGATGGTTGACCATCCCGAGGATGGCCAGGGGACGCTTGAGCCATCCTCCGACTATCCTTGGGATGGGTCGTCCCTCGCGTCAAAGCATGCTTAAAAAAGAACACATTTAAAAAAAAGGAAAATCCCTGATTTCATGGCTATTGTGGACCCATCATTGTTTGCTATCTTTTAATGTTGATTAGCAGTGCATCTTTTAATGTTGACAGAAGTATTGATGCCCATATTAATTGATCAAAGTTCTAATAACAATGCTATTGGACCCCATATTGACCAAGAATAATACAAATCACAATAATGACAAAATGCTACTGATCGGTCATCATAAGAAGATTACTAAAGACAGAAGGATATTTATGTCAAAGGACAATAGTGATGGGAACAGTTTCAACTTTCAACTGGTTTGACATTATTAACAATTGATATGTAACAACGAAAATTCCCAAACAATTACCTCAATAATACAACTATTTTTACAAATGAATTAATGGCAACAATATCCATTGATCACTAGAAATGATAGCAAGTTAATAGCAGCACTAACATCTGTGATGCAATAATAATAAGTCAAAGGATGGCATAATCATTTGACAATTTTTTCTAGTAACAATAGCGCACATGAATAATGATAGACATGTTCACTGTTATCAAAGGCAATAGTGATAATCACTAGTCACAATACCAAGAGTCATGTTACCTATTCACAAGGGTTTCAAACCAAAGTATGCCAACGGTTTTCACAGCTGTAGATAACCATGTTCATTTGGAAATAATTACTGAAATAATTGCTATTGTCCGTGGGAAACAGATCTAACTACTATTCAATAATGGCAGTGGAAAATCTTAACAACTACTTACACTGTTGAAACTTGAAGGTGGATAACACATTTATAAAAGTTCCAAAGAAGAATGATAAAAGAAATAGCACATCTGACACTTATAGAAAAAAAACTAACTTATTGTGATATGATTAATGATATATTTTGAAAAAATTTAGTCAAAATTGCAGTAAAAAATATGTTGAAATATTTTCAAGAAAATGTTGGGAACCCTGCCAAGGAAAGATATATTGAAATATATCAGAATATTTTAAAGATATCTGCTTCTATGAGATTCTAGACATTACTTAATTATCTATAAGTATTACGCATGGCTTATCCATGTTTTCATATAAATATTTAAAATTTTCCCTATATTTTATATAGTCGTGTTGTACCCAAACCAAATTTTTTGCTTCATCAAGGCATTTTGCTTAAAAGAGTCTAAACCTTGCTAAAATGATGTCAACTACAGTTTTTGGGCAATATCAAGCATGGAGTTTGGTCAGTGTTGTGTCAGTCAAAAGCAGTACCTGTTGATCAGAACCTGAATCGGAGACTCAGAACGAGGCATTTCACGATGGAGGAGTATTGCATGGCGACAATTATACCTTTGCATGGTCATTTCAGTGACCAAGACGAAGATTTCAGTGATCAATTTATGAGGATTTCTCAGGCAAAAGCAAAATTGCGCCCTTGTAGCCCAGGGGCGCCCTTCTCTTTGAAGGTCCAGATTTTGTGGCATGTGCTCATAAACGCAGTCAATCTCTTCAGAATTAGCCCAGTTATCCGATGAGCTATCCTATGAGGTTATCCGAGGTTTACAGCTCCGGTAACTGACGTCAGAAGTTGAGGTTCAGAAGATTGAAGATTGCAAAGGCTTGTCAGTTTTCAACTTTTGCGCCCCTGTAGCTCAGGGGCGCCCTTCTTAAAAAGGGTCTAAATTCTAGCATTCCTACCTGTTGATGCATTTAATCTCTTTACGACTAGTCCGGCTATCCGATGAGCTATCAAATGCAGACATCCGAGACCTAGAGCTCCGGCAATCAAGATCGGAAGATGAGGTTACGAGGAGGCTTCACATCATGAAAAGTTCTCAAATGGTGAAATTGCACCCCTGTAGCTCAGGGGCGCCCTTCAAGATGACCCCTGAGATGATTGAGATTGCAGATGAGGTCTTCCTGACATCTGTGCTACTCTAGTCTGGTTTCGCAACGCACCAATCAACCAGTTAGTCCGAGATTCTGAGAGATCGTGGCAGAGATTCTACCAGGAACGTAAATCAGAGGGTGGAGAATCATTAAACATTCACTGTAGCCTCTGTAGGCCAAGGGCGCCCAGCCTTTAGGCCTGTCAGATGGTGTTATTTGCTTTCGAAGTCTTCACGGGACTTGTGCGCAATTACTCCAGCTATCCAACGAGCCCAGCCGTCAGCCTCCGGGATTTGGCAAATGCTCGTACATACGAGGTCTTTGCAAAATACTAAAAAATGAAGACAGCTCAAAAAATGGCCAAGTTTGGTCGTATATTTCATCTTGGGAAAGGCACCCTTCTCTTTGAGGTCTTAGAAGCAGTTTTCTTGCTTCATCGCCTCCAAAGACATCTCTTGTAGGTCCTTCTAGCTACGCGTTGAGATAGACAGTGCACGAATCAGGTTACCCCAGCTCCCGATATCAGAGGTCAAAGAAGGACATCCGGTTGAGAGTTATACTTATATCAAAATGGTGTTTGAGCCTTTTCAGGCTAGGGGCGCCCTTCCTTTTGGGGTCCATAATACAGCTTTCAGGTGCCTTGCATATATTCGTTGGATGTGGAATACCTCTAGTCACATAGTGAGCCTATCATCCAGTCAGTAGGGTTCACCGTTCATCGTCAGCAGTCATTTGAAGCGCCAGACGGCAGAATGGAGAAATGGCCAAGTCTGGTGTCTGAAAATCAATTTAATCAAAGGCGCCTAATTTTTTGAGGTGTTAAATGATGGATTTTGCAGTATTGACTCCTAGCAGACATTTCTTCCTTGCTCTGCAAGTTTCGCAATGAATATTCCTGCTCAGTCTTAGCATCACCCAGTCACTCGGAAATCAGTGTTGAATATGGCCAGTTGTAACTTTGTAGTCATCTACAAAGTAGGAAGTTAATAAAAAACGTAATATCTTGAGCAAATGGACACCTATGAGGACAAACGAGGACTTTTCGAAATCAGTGAAGTTCGCCGAATCATCCAAAAGCTCAACGTGGTTTGTCAACTAATTAAAATAATATTGAATATTTATTTTTGCATATTTGAGCATTAAATGGCGATTTTCTAAAATTCGCGCCCCTTTGTGCTGGATTTTCAAATTGCATGAGGAATATTTTGTAATGTCCCCATTTTGTGAGCATCAGAGTTCGTAAGGATTAGCCTATCATTCGACCCTCGTAGGCTAACAGTTATGGGTAGAGGGTCTTCTGTGGCAGTTACTCGGTAATTAGAGACATTACTCCTCAGTTGATTCAGGTTTGGGCCTTTGCAGGGGCTCACAGAGTGATATTCAGGCACTTACTATTTATAGTAAGTCAGGCCAACAGGGGTTACTATTTCTGGCAGGGCACCTGGCTCAGTTGGCAATCTCAGTTTCGACCTAGTTTGACAGTTTGTTGAGCAAACGAAGAATTACAGAGCATTTAATAATAATTAAATAATTATTATTATGACTTTATATTATAAAGTCAATTAAAGGAAATATTAATTAATTAAATGGCTTATTATAAAGTATTTTATAACTTTATAATATAAGGGAGATATTATTATTAAATGAGTATTTATTACTCATTTAAAAAGGGACGCCATTTATTAATTATTGAGCCTAAGTTGAAAAGGGCGAATTAAATAATATTAAATGCATTTTTAAGTTGATTTTTTGAAAAGGGTCGAACTTTTGAGGAAAAAGATATATATTTCTCTTCAAGGCAAATTGAACTGATTATTGATGATTATTTGAATTTGTCTTTTCTCTCTGAGAACTTCTGGAGTTGGAGAAACAAGGGTTTCTGCAGATTTCAGTCATTCCAGGCTTTGGAGAACGATACCTCTTCTTAGTCTAGCTTTCTGAAGTTGTGAAAGATCAGCTTAAGATTGCTCATCTAGTTGGCTTCATACAGAAGTCGAATTTGTGCTTATTGGAGGAGAATCATCAAGGGTTTGAAGAGCAGATTTTAGTTTGTTGAAATAACCACCATTGGAGAAGAAAAATCAGAAGTTATTGATCTGCTGCTACAGTGACGCGTGAACAGTACCCGCGCTACAGTAAAAACGCTACAATGATTCGCTACAGTGATGCGCTTGGTTGGTGTTGCTTCATCGACATTTTGAGAGGGTTTCTCTTGCTGTGATCATTTCCAGAATTTGCCAGTATGCTGATATGAAGTCTGCTGTAGCTGATCAGAGGGTTTCAAGGCATGTTTACCTGTGAGTTTATAAATTGTAACTCCTAGATTTTCTGGGTATTGTTGTTTTAGATAATAGGGGTTATTTTATGAACTGGGTTGTCAATACATTATGAAAATAATGAGTATTTAAGCTGGTATAAAAATCTGGAATTTTCAGCTGTGTATTTCCAATGCAATTTCAGTTTTGAGTAAAAAAACATTATTATTGCAACATCTCCTATTTTGTGGCATTATATTGTTGTATCAAACCATTGGCAATATATGGTCAAAACACAAAGAAAAGCACAAACCCATCAAACACAAGACAAAAAACTTTATTATTCAACATAGTTGGGGTTGAGAGACACCTGGTTTCTTACAGTGGTATCAGAGCCAAGATCTTGCCATCCTGTTGGGAGAACAAACAGAAAAATTAGTGTTGCCACAATGGACATCAGCAGATTTGCCGAACTGTTCATGAGGGAATGTGAACATGATGCTTCCATATTCTGCGCAGAATATCAGAGTATGTCAAATGAGTTCAGGAATGATGTTTCTTTTGATTGCTACTTGAATTGTGTGTTGGTTTTGAAACCTGGAAAAAGGGGTGTGGTCAATTACATTAGAAGAACAATGAAAGAAAAAGCAGAACATTCTATTGATGAAGGGATCGAGAAAGAAGCAGAAGTGCTTGTTTGTGGTTTGCAGCCCACAAATATGGAAGTGGGTGAAGATACTGTCACATCGGAGGCTTCTACCTCGCCAGTTGAGCTTGAGGTGACTATGGACTCATTGCAGAGCGCCCAGTTGGCCCTTCAGGAGTCACAGTCACGACTGGACGTGCTTACCGTGGAGTTGAGTTTGACACAATCTCCACCAGCTACAAATACAGTACAGTTACATATAGTGGCAGTCGGTGAGGATCATATATCCATGGGTTGTAGAGAGGATGTGGAAACATCCATGCCAGATACAGGGGCAGTGGACTCAATTGGGATGAGTACTTGGATTGAGAGCAGCAGAGGACCACATGTTACATCAGGTTCTCCTGTGGTCAGTACGATGACAAATGATGCAGGTTCGATAGTTGATAGCTCTTGTGTGGCTGTGGTGGATTCTCCTGAGAGTTGTGTGTTAGTACACGGCGTTACTCCATCATCTTCACAAGGGACTCACAGAGTGTCATCTGGTTGGGAGTATGGCTCTCATGTAGATTTGTTTCCCTCTCTTGGAAGCAAATCTGTTACTTCATCCCATGCAACTGATTTTGGATGCCAGCTTGTTGTTTTTCAGAATCAGAGGGATCAGCTGCTTGATTCAAGTGTTGTTAGTGATGAGCCATTGATAGAGGTTGGAGCATTTTACCGCGACTACACAATGAGGAATGCTCATCACTTTTCTTTTGATCCACACACGGAGGACTTGATGATGCATCCGTGTGGATTGGCTCCGGGATTATACCATCCTTTGTGGTATGGGTATTCACCATCTTCAGAAGATGGGATTAGCGGCTGGGAGCACCCAACTCAGCTGCTTGTGGGGGATTACTTGTAGGGACAGCTGTCAGTTATACATCATGCTGATATGTATCAAACAAGGTTTGCTATTTCTATGTCACAAAATTTTCTTATGGGTACATGGTTACAGGATGACTATGGTGTCAGTTGGCATGATGGTTTGGTTAGTTATCACATCCATGGGAGTTTAGCAGGAGCTGTAGAGAGATATTGTGTTATAGACGCTTCCAGATATTTTTATCGCTATATGGCGAATGGATGTGGGGTTCAATTGTTTTGGGATCCAGGTGGCGACAGGATTGGTACTGTGTTTTGGATGGGTCCCAATGGATTGCTTCACCACTTCGGGCATGGTGAAGTTGAGATCAGAGTAGCGCAGAGGAAGTCGAAGGGTGTTAGGCATGGCAGACTTCCATTCCGGGTTTGGGATCCAGGGATATTTTGCACAACTATGTTTATGCTGGTGATACAGGAGTCGGTTAGGGATGTGTGGGACATTTCACAGTTCTCTTTTTGGGCCTTCCAAGGATTGGAGTTTCTTTGCAGTGAAGATTGCTTGGGGACAAGCAATTTCAGGGAGGGCGAATTGTAATGTCCCCATTTTGTGAGCATCAGAGTTCGTAAGGATTAGCCTATCATTCGACCCTCGTAGGCTAACAATTATGGGTAAAGGGTCTTCTGTGGCAATTACCCGGTAATTAGAGACATTACTCCTCAGTTGATTCAGGTTTGGGCCTTTGCAGGGGCTCACAGAGTGATATTCAGGCACTTACTATTTATAGTAAGTCAGGCCAACAGGGGTTACTATTTCTGGCAGGGCACCTGGCTCAGTTGGCAATCTCAGTTTCGACCTAGTTTGACAGTTTGTTGAGCAAACGAAGAATTACAGAGCATTTAATAATAATTAAATAATTATTATTATGACTTTATATTATAAAGTCAATTAAAGGAAATATTAATTAATTAAATGGCTTATTATAAAGTATTTTATAACTTTATAATATAAGGGAGATATTATTATTAAATGAGTATTTATTACTCATTTAAAAAGGGACGCCATTTATTAATTATTGAGCCTAAGTTGAAAAGGGCGAATTAAATAATATTAAATGCATTTTTAAGTTGATTTTTTGAAAAGGGTCGAACTTTTGAGGAAAAAGATATATATTTCTCTTCAAGGCAAATTGAACTGATTATTGATGATTATTTGAATTTGTCTTTTCTCTCTGAGAACTTTTGGAGTTGGAGAAACAAGGGTTTCTGCAGATTTCAGTCATTCCAGGCTTTGGAGAACGATACCTCTTCTTAGTCTAGCTTTCTGAAGTTGTGAAAGATCAGCTTAAGATTGCTCATCTAGTTGGCTTCATACAGAAGTCGAATTTGTGCTTATTGGAGGAGAATCATCAAGGGTTTGAAGAACAGTACCCATGCTACAGTAAAAACGCTACAGTGATTCGCTACAGTGATGCGCTTGGTTGGTGTTGCTTCATCGACATTTTGAGAGGGTTTCTCTTGCTGTGATCATTTCCAGAATTTTCCAGTATGCTGATATGAAGTCTGCTGTAGCTGATCAGAGGGTTTCAAGGCATGTTTACCTGTGAGTTTATAAATTGTAACTCCTAGATTTTCTGGGTATTGTTGTTTTAGATAATAGGGGTTATTTTATGAGCTGGGTTGTCAATACATTATGAAAATAATGAGTATTTAAGCTGGTATAAAAATCTGGAATTTTCAGCTGTGTATTTCCAATGCAATTTCAGTTTTGAGTAAAAAAAGACTATTATTGCAAATCTCCTATTTTGCGGCATTATATTGTTGTATCAAACTATTGGCAATATATGGTCAAAACACAAAGAAAAGCACAAACCCATCAAACACAAGACAAAAAACTTTATTATTCAGCATAGTTGGGGTTGAGAGACAGCTGGTCTCTTACATATTTTTATTATTATTTTATTTCTGACTTCAAGTCAGTCTCAAGTCGAACTGGAGGGGTCCAATCAGAAGCTTTCTATTTTAGTCGAGGTTTTTAAATGTTGCAGTTAGCATTGTGGTGCGAATTTTCTCTATTTATTCATGGCACCATCATTAAACATTCATTCAGCTTAAGCAAAATTCGTAGTTCTTCAGAGCAGAGGTGAATTTTTCAAGAGTTGGGTGAATTTATCATCAGCAATCAAAATCAAAAGCATCAAATAATTCCTTTTACAGGTGCAAATTCACAGTCATCAGCGAATTGGAAGAACAGGGGGCGATTTTGACAGAAGAAAACAGAAAAAACGTCTTTTCTCCTCTCTGATTCTCAAAATTCTCTCATTTTTCAATTCGCATGTTCCTGAAATTGGCAAATTTTGGCAAGTCTGATCATCTGGATCGATTCTATATAGCTTCCTCGAATTAAATTCATGTGCTTGAATTTTTAGGAATTTTTAACTCCAGAGCATCAGTTCTCGAGTTTCTAATTTTTTCAACTGAAAATTCTTTGCATGGTCGAGTAGAAGTCAAATTTTCACATTTCTGACGTTCTGGGTTGTCTTAGAATCTTTTTCTGGACAAAACCCATATTTCAGATTTTTTGCCAAAAATAACCCTTCGATAGGCTATCTTTAGCTTTCCAGAAATCTTGTCAGAACATAGTTGAGTTCACAGTTAACGGGCGAGTTTTTCAAAATGTAGTACACTCGGCTCGAATACAAGACCAAATCAGTCCTTACTCACGATTTCATCAGGATAGTTGAGACAAATCTCCATAAGGTGCTGCCAGAGGCAGTTTTAGATCCAGTCAAAATCAGAGATTCGATTATTCAGAACATTCAGCAGTCCGGGTTACTTGAGGCCGCTTCCATACCTATCTCCGCTCATTGTGTTGAGTTCGTGATGTCTTGTATCAAGCATTACAACTCTGCTACTCGTGAGATAGTTTCAGTAGATGGACGAGTCATTTGCAGTCTCAAGCCTCTGGACGTTGAAAGAAGTTTTGGTATCCCTCAACACCCAAACAGTCAAGTTATTTCTATGGAGCAGTGCGAGCATGCATTCAACGCTGATGTAGACAAGTGCCAAAGCAAGATGGCAAAACGATGGTTGAAGCAAGCAAAGAACAAATTGCCAAACAATGTGGGTCGTGGTGAGTACAAGGATGAGTACGCGATTCTAATTACACTCTTTAATTGTGTCTCAGGTCATTCACATGCAAATGTTTTCCAGCCTTGGATGTATTACATCATTGGTCGCATCATATCTGGGTAGGAGCATTATGATTGGGCATCCTTCATCAACGGTGTTATCCACAAGCAGATCACTGGTTTCCTAGTTGCCCACGAGTTTCACATGTGTTCTTACCTCGTGTACTTGATCGCCTATCAGGGTTAGTTCTGAGGGTTAAACACCGTTGGCATTCTCAGTGTTCAGAAAGTCTATCACTATTACGATCAGCTTGAGTTCACTAAAGCTGAACGTCACTTCAAGCGTGTTCACGAGGCTTTCTTGACTTATACAGTGAGAAATCTGGACCGAGAGTTGCACGTTCGTATCTCGGCAGTTGCTAGAGCAGCGATGGATGGTTGGGCAGACTGGTTCATTCAATTCCCGACATACACCTATATCCGAGTATATGGATTTACAGGAAATCCAGCCATGCTTCCACGCTATCCTTCGAATAGAACGGTCTTTATGGAGTTCCTGAGGCAGTTACATGATGTTCATCGTCATTTGCGTCGCAAGCATAAACCAACTGCCAATTTTCCCTTTCAATTTGGAATATATTGGTGCAAGACGGCAGTTGATGCCAATGCTGCAGGACAGGAGCTAGAGAGGTATCATCTCAAGTATCTTGTTGAGGTACGTGCCTATGATCCTTGGGGTCATTACACAGCACGCCTCGGTGGTTGCGCATATCATAAGCCTTCTATGGAATACTATTGGGCCAATTGCGTAGATGACTTCGAGGTTCGCAGATGTAGCTACGGCTTCTCTCACAGATTTCTGTATTCTTGGTAGAAGATGTGGGAGGTTTATCAGATGATGAGGGTGAAGTCCTTCCTCAGTTTTTCAGAGAGCAGGTTGACACACAGTCACTGCCAGCAGTTGATTGGTACGCTAAGGAGTACGCAACAGTAAAGGAGAGGTCAAGTAGAGTTATTCAGAACAGTATACTTTACCTCGACAGCAAGAAGACCAGGAAGGTAAATGTGCCTAGAGCAGAGCCGCCAGTGGTGGATCCTTCGCTACCTTCCTCGTCGAAACCCAAATAGAAGAAGAGGAGTAACCCTCCCAAGAAAATTCAAGCGCCAAACAGTTCAAAAGGCAAGGCACTTGCTATTGATACACGCACGGATCCTGTCAGAAAGCCTATCACAGAGCCAGTTCAGAGTCCGCCAGTGCCTAAGGTTCAGCCTCAAGTTCCTATACCAGTTCCGGAGCAGTCACCAGTCCCAATTCATATCGAATTGGATTTAGACTCCCCATCTCGTAGCAGCTCCTCTACATATTCACTCTCGTCAGAGCCTCCTGTTGCTAGTACAGATCCTTCCAGTAGCATTAGCCGAGACCAGTCTTGGATTGAAGCTTAACTGGGAAGGAAGAGGAGGCAGCCATCCTATGTCCTTAATCATTTAGATTTTGATCAGGTTTACCAGGATGTGCCAGACAAGAGGATCAAGAACATGGTCCACGTGGAGAGGAATACTAATATGGAGATCATCATCGAGACTGCTATACCTCCACAGGGGAAGAGCTTGGATGAGTTGGAATCTCAGGACTTCGAGGTTATCACAGTCAACCTTGGTCGTAGCACACGCCAAACTCAGGTTGATCTCCAACAGGTTGCTACAGACAGTGCCAAGGATAGAATGCTGAAGGACGGAGAAGACAAGGAAGCCCTCAAGGCTGAAATCAGACAGCTTCGTCAATACATTTCTAGCCTTGTACACAGGCTGGATGTTACCGCCACACTCCCGCCAATGCTTGAGCCTCCAGCAGAACAGGGCCAACTTAATCATTTGGTTGCATACAGCAAGTGTTTGGAGGAATGGGAGGAGGAGTTCGTCGCTAGAGGTCGTTCTATGCTTACAGAGCTATATTAGTTGCGGTACAATGCACGAGAGCTCCGTCTACGTCTCCAGGATGAGGAGCAAGACATGACGATTAGTAGACCCTGGGACGAGATTATGATTGCTCACCTAAGTATGGCATATGAATCAGTCACAGATGCAGAAGATAAAGAGGCTATCTACTCTTGGAAAACACAGTTGGTTTTCAAGGCAAAGATAGAAGAAACAATGGCGTCAGAGTTGGCTAAGAGTAGAGAGCACGTTACTAGTGCACTCCGGTTTGTGAGAACCTTAGTATCTTGCTTACTGTGCCAGTATCAGATTGAGGGTGGTGCATATGTTGAGCTTACTGATGTACAGTCAGAACTCCAGGCACTCATTCATACTATTTTCAGTGGGGAGACAGTTGGCTGTAAGATTAATCAGCTTACAGTCATGTCGGCGTTGTTCGATGAAGCAACCAAGAGCAGAGGTGAACTTCAGTCCCAGAACACAGCTGGTGAGGACATGCTACGCAGGCATAGCATACTTCGGCAAAGTATCAAAGCTCCAGACAGTGATGCAGTTAACAATCTCGTTGAGGGATTGGTTGCTCGAGATCACGACAGTAGACTTCAGTTCCCACCTCTTAGGATAGACATTACGCACAGGAGTTAAACTTGGTGTTATCTTTTCGAGTTAACTCGCTGTCTCATCTCATGCATATCTATTCTGGGATTAGCTTTATTCACTTGGAGTTGTATTTAGGGTTTACGTTAACTGATGGTAGTGTTCCAGTTAACTTGCTTTCAATAAAGACGTGCATGCTTGCACATTGTCCATTTTTAGATTAGGGTTTTCGGTTAACTGATCGTAGCTTTCCAGTTAACTATATAGTTTGCTTTATTAGGGTTTAGCAATAAATCTTGCATGCATTGCGAGACTGTAGTTTGACTCAAGGTGATTTTAGGGTTCCCTACACCTTTTGATGTCTATAAATAAGAGCTTTTGCTCATTTGTACATAACTTTTGCACGAGAGAGAAATATATGTTGTGCCTACCTTGCCTGTAATATTGCTCATTAGTATCTGTTCATGAGTATTTACTATTATGATGAATTGTTATGCCACTTGGGTTTCATGCAATTATGATGGTGAATTCTTGCTTTAGTTAGATATAGTGGCTAGTTTGATCGTAGATTGTATGCGTGTCTCACCTATGCAATTTATTGTCCTAGTTGGCTATCCTTCATGTTATGTGTTCAATAAACTCGTTCAGATTGAGCTGATAGATGTGCCACCTTGCCTTCAAGTTGAGAATTTGTACTTGGTTATCGTGTGATGTGTGTGAATGATAAACTCATTCAGATTGGGTTACGGGATATAATAACCCAACCAAAATAATCTTGGACAGAATAACCCGGTCACAATAACCCAGGGACAAAATAACCTAGGGTCATAATAACCCAAGCCAAAATAACCCGTGGTCAGAATAACCCATGGAAAAAATATCCCCATAAGAATATAGAGAAAGGAACACAAAATTTATAAATTACATGCATGTTGCTAAAAAAACTTTATTATTCAAATTTTCAATTAAAGTCTCAAATTATGAGCAATGCCTCTTATATAATCTAAAATGTTATGGTTGTCATAACCATCAACCAATCTTTTTCGTCTTTCTTTGAGTTCACAGTATTTTTTTCTGCTTGGTTGCCCAGTGTATCCAACCATATATTTCTCTATTATATTCTCTTGAAGCAATTCACTAAATCCTCTGTGTCATCCCTCAATAGTATTATTGGTTATGGGAAGATCATCTTGACTAGTTGAATAGAAATTCCACATTGTGATTGGAAACTTGGGTGATCATCTATTGCCTCTTATGGTTAGTCTGCCAATCCTTGTGTCTTTAAAATAATCAATTATGGGTTGCAAGGTCTCCTCATGTTCTGTATAATAAGGAGATTGTTGAAGTGTTTCAAATGCATCAATTACATCCATCTGAGGCACGAAAGTTAATGCAACAAGTTTCTTGATCTCATATGCAAATACTTCATCGGCACTATAACATGTTTGTATACCTTCTTCATTTATATCTTTTCATAATAACTCTTAATCAATTTATTCCCACGAAATTGCCTTTATTTTTATAATTATTTACCATTTTATAGGTTATTTAAGCAAATTAAAGGTGTTTTAAGGCTATTTTAGGGGTATACAATGGATATATGGTCAAAAAATGACCTAAATAGCCTCTATGGTGCCTCACAATCATATTTATAATTTAATTTATGTCATTTCTAGTTTACTAGCTTGATCTAAAATGACCATGGGTTATTTTGACCACGGGTTATTTTGTCCATGGGTTATTATGACCCTGGGTTATTTTGTCCTTGGATTATTTTGGCCGGGTTATTCTGTCCAGGGTTATTTTGGCCGGGTTATTATGTCCTGATACCTCAGATTGAGCTGATAGTTGTGCCACCTTTCCTTCAAGTTGAGAATTTGTACTTGGTTATCGTGTGATGTGTGTGAATAATAAACTTATTCAGATTGAGCTGATAGTTGCACCATCTTGCCTTCAGGTTGAGAATCTGTACTCGGTTTATCATGTGTTGTCATTTCCAATAAGCCTATTCAAACAAGCAGATAGTTGTGCCACCTTGCCTTCACGTTATGAGTTTGTACTCGGCTTATCGTCAGATAATCATTCCCGCTCCATTTCCTCATGCTCTGAATTCTTGAGGGGATTGGATAGTTTAAATTACTTAGTTTTGAGTGTTGTAGTTAAGTCTTACGAAGCCCGAAAATACTTAGCTGCAACGTATAGAGTTTTTCTTAAACCTTGTGCCTCTTACAGCTGAGACAAAAAGATAGGATATAGTTTAGTTTATTTCCCTTTTCAAGAACTTTTGTCAAGCACAACGAGGGAGCTTCCCCTCCTAATTTGAAGAGCACTCATTGCGTAGTGTGCATAGCTGTCCGTACCAACTTGCACTCCAGAGGTGTTAGTTGTTACGCCAACACGCTGTCCCCCCACCGTCACCAAATTTGGCCTCAAAATCCGAAAACTTGGGGACTCGTCCCGCCGTCCCCTACCATCTCCGTCCCGAAAACTTGGGGTAACACTGCATATAAATATATGTTTGTGCAAAAGAAAACAAACTTGGCTGAGTATACTTACCTGTGAATAAAATCATTTAAAATCTGTAATGCTTTTGCATAGGACAGCAGAGAAAATAAGTTTGTATATATTTATTATTATTATATTGACGGTCTTATTATCATGCTAAGTTTTACATTGTGTCATAGTTAAAAGAATGGATTTCAAGTTTAGGGAGAAACAACTGTATATGATTTTAATTAATCATTTACCCTACTGGTTTGAAATGAATAGAAATATTCTTATTTATTCATAAACATAAATATCTTATCCACACACACACAAATATATATAAGCGTGTATTATCTTGTTTCGATACATTTGTAACTATGTATGAAAATCTTGATGCTTAGACTGGTTATTATGGCATTCAGACTTTACTTAGACTGGTTATTATGGCACTGAGTAATCAGATTTTACTCAGAGCTTTTATTTATGACATAGATTTCGTATATATATGCTTTTTCTTGCAAAAAGAAATAGATAACATGTTGTACCTTCATTGGTCTTATAAAATATTTTCTTGAATAAAGTTGAAAGAGAAAACATAGAAAAACCATAAATATTTATAATGAAGTATTTTGTTGAAAGAGGATAAAACTCTTATTTATCTATATTATGAGTTGTCAAGACCGCTCAGTGATAGCCACAAAATCATGAGTCAGTGGTAGGAAGGTGTCATTAACAGAATGTACTATAACCTATAAATGAGTTAAAAAGTCTTATGCTATGAAATTTAGGAGAGTATTATACTCTTGAATTAATTGTTAGGACATATGAACACATGGCAGTAGCCAAGATCCATGAATTGCAAGTACGCAAAGCGAAAGTTCATTGTCAGAAGTATAATTCAATAACTTTAGTCATGTTGTACCCCAAAATTAAAATTTTTGTTACACTTAGACATTTTGAAGAAATGAATAAAAGTCTTGTTAAATCAGTCAAAAAGGTCAAAATTTGGGTGTGCATGTCTTGCATGAGGGGTTAAAATTCAAAATTTTCAAATACGGACGATCTAAGTCTGCTCAGAGCAGCTTAACCTACAAAACCCAGATCTCAATTTTTCATCCCTAAATTTTAGGAAAACTGCTATTTTTAGAAATTTTCTAAAATTAGTAACGTTTTCTGGGTTTTTCTGGGTTTCTTTGGAAATGGATACTGGCAAAACTTTCTAAAAATAGAAAGTTGGTCTGATAGGATCCAAACTGATTTTGATTGGTCCAAAACACGTCCATATCAGGCTGGTGCAGTCGGAATCTCAAAATAATCAGTTTTTCCCTACTAGGTCTATTCTGCTTTTTCAGAAGCACGCCAGGAGCTCCGAGGTCATCAATGGAGGACAGCCGGCTGCCAGGTGTCAGATTCAATGTTCAAAGCATTCGACAAAAGGCAAGTTGGTGGACGAGCTCGAAGAACGAAGAAGTTGAAAAATGATGAAAATTTCCTAACACTAGCAAGTTTGGGCGCCCCTGGTAGAGAAAGGCGCCCATCTTTTTAGGGCACCAAATGTTGAAATTAGGGTTTACATCTCCTATCAAAGTTGCTCAGTTCTCTGCCAGCTCCGCAGCGAGTCCAACGATGCAGTCAACAGATCGTCCAGCCATCCAGAATTCAGCACTAAACAGGAGGTATCCAAACTGATGTTAGAATAAAAAAGAATGAATATTAAAATTTGACTAAGTCTAGGTAAAGTGGGCGCCCCTGGTGAAGAAGGGCGCCCAACTTTTTGAGGCACCTGATCCAGCTATTAGGGTTTGAAAATACACTTAATCTCTTCAATATTCAGTCAGCTTCGTCACACCTGTCTCCATCAAATCATCCGACTAGTCGTCTTCCGGCAAATTCAGATTGAAGTCAAAGATACAGAAAGAAGGTTTCAAACTCTGAAGAAAATCAAATGAAATTTGACTAAGTCTGGAAGGTTTGAGCGCCCCAGGTAAAGAAGGGCGCCCAAGATTTCAAGGGATCAAATAGATGAATCTGGAGATGAACCTCTAACATGATCTCTTTGCAGTTGATCCAACTCTCCAACGAGATACTCAGCACGTCTATCAGAGGTTGCAGTCACAAGATACAAGAAGCTGAACAGAGGGTCTGATGAGAGCTGAATTTCAAAGTTCAGAAGCAAACGCAAAAAAAGGTAAAAAATAAACTAAGTCTGGTGAACATGGGCGCCCCCAATCAAGATGGGCGCCCAAGCTTTTGAGGGATTAAAATTCACTTTTTGACAGAGTTCATCTCAGAAGACCCCTCCTCATATCTCGTCAGCTTCGCGATGAGCACAATAAGCAAACAATCCAACGTTTGGAGCTCCAGATTCAATGAGATCATCTGTAGAAGAAGAGTCAATGAAGAAATTTGAAGATCATGAAAATGGCTAACTCTGGGTAAAATGGGCGCCCCTGGAAGGAAAAGGCTCCCATGAATTTGAAGGTCCAAACGAAGTTTTTCGCCAGAGGCCCCTCCAGGACAACCTTCTCAGAATCAGTCATGCTCCGCAATGGATCTTTCAACTCGCCTATCAGATTAGTCTGCAAACCGGAAATCAGAGACGAAGTAAGGGGTCAAAATGAAGAAAAGTTGAAAATGCCAAAAATTTGACTAACACTGCTTGAAGTGGGTGCCCCTGGTGAAGAAGGGCGCCCAACTTCTCATGCCTTAGAAAAAATTTCAACATTTTCAAAGAAGTTTCAAAATTTCAAGTGATGAAAGGCGTCCAAGTTCAATGAAGCTGAGATTTTAGGGTTTTGAAGATAAAAGCAAAAGAAAGCAAAGTAAAAACAAAACCCTAAGTCTATTTAACACCTCTCTTTCATGTTATTTTCATTATTTTTGCAGGTAGCATCCAGAGGAGAAAGTTGGAGCAGCAAGTTTGAAGAAATTTTTCAAGATTCAAGTGCTTAGCTTGCTGGTTTTTCATCATATTTTTCAGACCAGCAACATAAACCCTTGCTTTTTCAAGCTTTTTCATCCAGAAGATCAAGTTTTTCAAGGAGAAGGCCAAGGTTTTCTAATTTTCAGTCATCTGGGTTTTTTCACTTCGTTCTTCTGAAGAATTTTTCAAGAACTTCATCAAGTTGCAGCAGCTGCTTTTATTTTGCATGTCAGTGAAATCCTCAGTGCATTTAGTTTTCAACCATCTGGGTCCTCTCAAATCAGTCTTCTGAAGAAAACCCATATCACAGCTTTTTTCAAGAAAATTTAAAATTCTAGGGTTGGCTGCTTTTTCGATCAGTCGGGTTTTGCAAATCTAATCAATGGGTCCGTTTCTAATCATATTCAACAAAACCAGGTGCCATCTTTTTGGCGAAAATTTGAAGAAATTAGGGTTTG
Organism: Sequoia sempervirens; assembly: GCA_007258455.2. Classification (NCBI taxonomy): domain Eukaryota; kingdom Viridiplantae; phylum Streptophyta; class Pinopsida; order Cupressales; family Cupressaceae; genus Sequoia; species Sequoia sempervirens. The sequence goes on along the minus strand of VDFB02119726.1, from coordinate 45,316 downwards.
CTGCTTTTTGCAAAATTCAAAATTTTCAAAAACGGACAATCTGGGTTGTCTTGCATCGAAATTCTGAGCAAAACCCATATCTCAGAAAAAATTTCAAAAAATTTGTCCATTGGAGCAAGAAAATCAGCATTCTAAAAATAGAAATTGCTCAAGACTTGTCTGCACCTAGGCGAGTTTACAGTCGTTCTTCAAGTTTTCCGAAATGGAGTACACTCCCAATGTTTTCGAGACTGAATCAGCTCTCTATCACGATTACATCAAAACAGCTGAGACAGACTTGCATCATATCAAGCCGGTGTTCAATCTACACGCCTTGGAGAGCACAGGCAATACCTCAATCAGGAACCTGGGACATTCTGGACTCCTTGCAGCAGCGTCAATTCCTATATCAGTTCAGAGTCTTGAGTTCGTAATCGCTTGCATCAACATTACAACCCGGTTACTAGGGAGATCCAATCAGCAAATGGTAGATTGGTTTGCAGTCTAAAGCCTGATATGATCGAGAAGTGTTTTTCCATTCCCCCATGGCCTGAAAGCGTTACTCTCTCAAAAGGTGAATGTGAAAGGATATGGAAAAGGATGCACAAAGATAAATATAGAGAAGATTGCACAAAGGTGGATGAAAAAAAAAACATAAGACTTTGCCAAAGAATGTCGGGCGGGGAGAGTTTAAGGACGAAATTGCTATCATTACCTTGCTCAACAGGGTCACTGGCTCAGAAGATGCCACCAAGTTTCAGCCTTGGATGTTTTACGCCATACCCCACATCATGAAGAAAACCGAGTTCTATGATTGGCCTACCTTGATTAGTGATTGCCTACATCAGCAAATAACAGAATATTTTCAATTTCATGGTATTCTTATGGTGTCTTACTTAGTCTACCTGGTGGCCTATTCAAGGTCAATTCAAAGGGTTGAACACCGAGGGATCATTGAGTGTACAGCACATATATAACTACTATCCCCAGTTGGAGTTCACGAAGTCGTTGCATCACTACAAAAGGGTGAACAAGGCCTTTCTGATGTACACAGTGCGGGACCTGGACAACGAGTTACATGTTCGTATATCTTCAGTTGCCAGGACAGCGATGGCGGAGTGGGCGGATTGGTTCATACAATTTCCCACCTTCACCTATCTCAGGGTCTATGGCTATTCAGGTGCCCCGCTCATGTTGCCAAGGTATCCGTCAGATGAGGTCGTCTTCATGGAATTCTTGAGGCAAGCACAAAATGTCCACACAGTCTTGAAGATGGTTCCTACGTCAGGCTTGAGGAAGTGCAGGATCAATTTCAAAGTGTTGTTCACAGTTGCAATCCAGTTGGCAGAAGGATAGGTCATATCTCGATGATGTCAGCAAAGTTTGAGAAAGCGGCCAATGAGGTCAAAGATTTCCTGAGATCTATTGCAGATGCTGAAGATATTCTTGAAAAGCGGTGCTTTGCTATTGAGGGCATAGATGCACCGAACCGGGACATAGTTTCTAATTTTCTAGCGGATGTGATCGAGCTTTAAAGCAGTTTTCTTCTAGAAGCTTTCTTTCCCGCTTTCTTTCTATTCTTGGAATGATCCTTATCCATTCTTTGAGAATAGAAAGAAGATAAAATGTAATAGTTGGCGTTTCCCGCTTTTTCTGCTTTCTAGGGTTTTAGATGTTATCTTCTTTCTAGATTTAGTAATAAAGCTTGCTTGCTGAGCAAGCCCTAGATTGTGAAAGCAAGGAGATTTTAGGGTTCCCTACTCCTCTGCTTCTCTATAAATAAGAGCCTTTGCTCATTAGTTTCTTTAACTGTGCTAGTGATAACAAAACGCTGAGCCTATTGTGCCTTCTATTTGTTATTCGAGTATTGTTCAATTGTGTTGTGATAAGCAAATTGTTGAGCCTCTTTAGCCAACAAGGAGTTAGTGTGATTGCTGTTTCTAGTGTGTAAGAGCAAGATTGCAAGCCTCTTTAGCTGCAATTTCTTGTTCCAAGCATGTTAGAAGAGAGTTTTGTTCCAGAGATTTGAGTAATAAAATCATGAGCCTCCTTTGCCTTGGTCCAAAATCTCAGATTTCCATTATTTATGTTCTACTTTTATGATCTTGATTTCAACTTACAGTGAAGTGTGTAGGTGTTTGTTGAGAGAGAGAGGTTATTGAAGTATTTTGTCAGAAAATCTACCTTGTTCATTTCTAGTTTCTCTTGCTCTGCTATTACTTGAGAAGTTAGAAACGTCTTAGTTTAAGTTAGTCGTAGTTGAAGGTCTTAAAACAGAAAATCTCAGCTGCGGCGTTTGTGTTTAATAAACCTTGTGCTCTAAGCTGATCAAAAAGATAGGCAACTTAGTTTGAGTTTACTTTCTTTCAACACCATCAGCAAGAGGGAGCTTCCCCTCCTAATTTGAAGAGCAGTTTATCTGTGCATAGCTGTCCGTTTCAAATACGCATTCCAGAGGTGCGAATTTAAACGCCAACAAGTCATTTATCGACATTAGAAATAAATTCATGTTTGGTCTTCAATCTTTATGAAAAATTAGATGATCCGTCAAATGAGTCAAATATGTGATAAACCATAGGATGAATGTCATTTCCAAGTTGACTTAGAGGTGTGTGAACACACGACTGCATTTCCCATGGAAGTGTCTATTATATTAAAATTTTGGCCAAAGTAATGCAAAAGTCTCTGCTTGCATTTAGTCAGTTCATAGTGTTTCAGATTTCATAATCCAGTCAGATTGGTCATACTTAGAGGATTGTCTAAAATTGTATGGTCGATTGGATTATGTAGGGCACAACACTAGGACTCGAATGCATGAACTTTGTAGGTTTCCTTTATCTATACTCTTCGTGAAGGGTAGGGCCACTTCCAAATGGAAGCTGTGTGGGGGATAACTGGTCTGTTGTTGGAGGAAAAGCACTCGGGCGATGCTCTCCCTCTTGCAGACAACTCGCCAAGACTTGTAAGACAGATGCAGGATTCCAAATAGGGAAGATTTTATAACACATACTGGTGTAATTGTAAACATGTTGCTTTAATGCAATACATATATGTAATGTGAAAGAAGAAGATTATCATAATTTCATTACTATTTCAAATTCAATTATACTCTATCAGAATTGTAGTTTCCATTTTAATATTGGTCATGTAAAACAATTGAAAGATGAAAGAAAAAAAAATATTTATGATTTTTAGCATGTGGCTATTTACTTTCTTGTTAATTCATAAGTAATTCTAGTTATGATGGTTGAAGTCCTTACATCATGAATAACTAGAGGGTATCTAAAATTTGTATGATTGACTACATGTGATAGGGATTGTACATTTAAACACTTGGTTCTTTGATTTGGTTTCAGGTTTTACTGCAAATTTCATTATCTACCACCCTTGTTGAAGGGTTGAACCACTTCCAGTCAAAGGATATGCGAGAGACCGCCTAATCTATAGTTGGAGAGAAAGCACTCAGATGATGCTTTCCCTCCATACAAATTATAGCATACCATTATCATATTAACTAGATATGACCTTATGATAGAAAAAAAATGAATATACAAATGCACAGAGATGCATAGTATTTATTTTATGTAATTGTTATTATTTCCTTGAAGATATGAAAAGGCATAAACATAGATGAGCAAAAACAAATAACATGAATAGAGTATGATATGCCAAGAGTATAGTAGTTAACTTGATAAATTATAAAACTAGAGTGTTGGTCCATGCATTGTGGTCATTTTGGATGAGTCAAGCAAGAGATAATAGTGTTGTGAATGAATGAACCACCTTTAAATGTGATTTACAATTTAAAGCTTCGGCCAAAGTGATGCTATAATTTTATGCATCATCAATTCACAATACTATCAAGATGGCATGTTAGTCAAAAGTCATCAATAAGTAGAGGGTATCTAAAGTTTGTATGATTGACTGCATGTGATAGTGATTGTACATTTAAACACTTGGTTCTCGATTTGGTTTTACTGCAAATGTCATTATCTGCCACCCTTGTTGAATGTAATGTCCCTTTTTCTTCGGGATCTGTGTCAGAGCAGTGGTTAGCCTACTATTTGGTTCACATAGGCTAGCGAGATGTGTAGGGGGCCCTTTGGAGGGTATTCAGGGACTTCAGTAGGCTTGATGTTTTCATTCCGGCATCTTCAACTTAGTGATCGAGTATTTTGCTTGGTAGGTGGCCTTACAAAGGCAGTTTAGGAGCTCTTCGTTCACACTTGCTATTTATAGTAAGTGTTATCAAGTTCAGTGGTGGCACGCCTGCAATTGGTATTTGTGTCAAGACACTCTCAGGAGGTTATTGCTAGATCATTGTGGGGAGTAATTAAATCATTAAAGTCATTAAAGTGACTTTATGATTTAATGTTATAAAGTTACTTTTAATAAAGTACTTCATAATATGGTGTTATAAGGCGAATAAAGTAACTTTAATTAAAATGATATATTTTAAGTTACTTTATTATTATTTCATTAAATGGCACATGTTTCAAAAAGTGAATTTAATTAAAAGATTTAAAGAGGCCAAATGAGGCGTTGGTTTTTGGAAATGAATTAATTTATTATTTTAATAAAGTTAATTGCCAAGAGGGGTGTAGGGTTTGGAGGTGAATAAAAGAGCAAAGAGAAGTCACTTTTCATTATCCAAGATATTATTTGCAAATTGAAGAGAGCTGAGCAACAGGGTTGCAGGGATGGTGTTTCAAGTTGTTATGAGGATGATAACCCTCAAATAGGACAATGTCTACAGGTGTGGAAGATCACCCAAGAGAATTTTGAGAGATAGTCTCACACAAAGATTATTACAGAGCTTCATTAGTTTCCTGGAGATCATCATTCAAGGGTTTACAAAGTTTTTAGGGTACAGGGTTGAAGATCTTTGATACGCACAGCTGTTGATCAAGCATTCCTAGATCTAAGATTTATGTTGTTGATTTCGGGTATGGATAATGTATTTCTTGAAGCATTAACAATGTTGACTAAAAATTCTAGTTATTTGTCTCTTGCATTTGTTTGGAATTGTTCTTTTGCAAAATTCTATATTATTTGTATTGTTGGCGAAATTCAAATAACCTAGATCAGGGTGGGTTATTACATTGAAGGGTTGAACCACTTCCAATCAAAAGATATGTGGGAGACTACCTGATCTATGGTTGGAGATAAAGCACTCAGTTGATACTCTCCCTCCATACAAATTGAAAACCATATTGCTTGCACTGAAATTAGATGACTTGACCATGAAACATTTATATGTAATGAAAAGACTTTTGTAAAACTGATGTTCACTTGCAGATTGCTAGGACAGCAGTCCTTATTTTGATGTGTAGTCCTTGTGCTGATTTGAATATAATTGTATTGTTGCACTATGTATCATGATGTAATATGAAATTGGTTGAAATTGGTAATGTATTTCATCTATTTCATGATTCTATGACATTTTATGTTTTAAATTAAAATAAAAGCTGTCTTTTCTAGAAATGTTTAAATTCATTTCTTTAATGGTAAATTATTTGTTTTAAATTTGGAAAAAAATAGGTAGATTCATCACAGAAAGCCCATATGTAACATTGAATATTAGAATCCCTACAAAACCATGTATGAGTAAATAACATTATGGTTTCTATGTACAAGGAAAAAAGAGAACAAACTAAATAAAAATGACATTTGATATTTAACAAGTTTCATATGTAGCACAATAGCAATGTTTATTTAACAAGTTTTATGTCATTGGAAGTCACACACCTTTTGAAGCATCCCAAAGAAAAATGGCTGAACAGACTGTTCAATCCATCCATCTCCATCTTTGGCTTGATGGTAATCTTGGCATTCCTAATAATACAAACACAATTTTCAAAAGCCACACATGGAATAGATGCATTCAAACATTGGGTTTTATTCAAAGCAATTATAATGTTCAAAGAAGCTACGATGAAAAAACTTTAAACCCAAAGGACATTAAGGCACACATTAATGTCCAATCCAATTTAAAAAGAAAACCTGGCACCATCTTGCGTGTGCTTTAGCTCTTTCAGTATGTATCCAAATGTGTGAACCACTGCATTTCTTGCAAGCGATTCTTCTTGACTCTACATGTAGATCCTCAAAATCATCCTCGGTAAAAATGAACCCATGCTCCGATGCACCATACCTGCCATTCTGAAAAATCATATTTGGTTGGTATATAGATGCAGCTTTATGGTTATTACATTCTCTATCAAAGCAGGAAACAGAGCTGAGATTGCCATCCACTCATGCAGAAGCATAAAAATAGTGAAGAGCAGTACCCTACATAGGAGAATAGAATACTACATGCTGTGGAACATCCAATGCTCCTTTTACAAAAACATATTACTCTTCTCACTAACCACAAGAAAAGACAAAAAGTAATACACAATAGGATGCCCAATGTTGAAAGAGTGAAACTTCCACATCATTTGCAATATTTTGCAAACCCTTTATTATTTCTTTTATTAACCACCAAAACAGGCAAAAATATCAATATGGGCTAGGACACAAACATAACAGAGCGCACAAAGTTGAGGACTGAAACTTCTGCCTGCTTTATAATATTTCAATTGTTCGAAGGTACTCCCTTTGGCCAGAGCCCTGCTACTAACATGTGATATAGCTGATCTCTTGTCACAATTTCCCAATTTCTTCTTTGTCCTCTCCATGGTTCCTTGAGATGACCATACCCTTCAAAGTTCAAAGGACTATTTGTACTTCATTCTTATGCTTCAAGTTTAAACACTCTAGGTTTAATCTTGTGTTAATTCTAGATTCATCAGTGTGAATTCATTTTCCATAACCTAGGATCCTTAACTGTATGTACTTTTGAAGTTCCACTAGCCTATATTTGGTTGTTCATGGACTTCAATATAATTTGACTCTTTCTTTTCTTGGTTCCAACATTTAAATTGTTTTTCAAAGAGCTTCTTTTCACAGATATCACCTACCTGGGTACATTTAATAAGTGACTGAAGCTCCATCTAACCATTTCATTCAAACTGCAAATTACATCTTCATTTGCACAAGAGTGAACTTTAGATTCCTAGACCATTCCATGGTAGTAGACCATGAACTAGGACTAACAAATGGATCAAATAGAATCAATCTCCCAAAAGAGGACTAATCACCAATTTCTAGTTGCAGTGAATGGACCATCAATGACCTCTTAGGCTTCCTCACGGGGCTTGACACATGTCATGAACAATGTAGTCTTGTAATGATCACTCAAAGACTAGTAACTGAAGTGAAGAATTGAGATGACCAGTCATGATATGTACCCAAGTCTAAGGATATACGGTTATACCTACAAAATATATTGAGAAATACAGTCACCAAAAGGCTGGGGACAGGAGACATCTCAGATACAAAAGAAGGGAACTGGGACAGGAGTGCTATTTTGCAAAAGAAAAAAGGGATACAAGAGTGCTGGGAGACTAAAAAATACAGAATATATATATACAGAGAAAAATAGGTTTATGTACACGTATATATCAGAATTTGAATGTTAGAAAATGGAAAGAAACCTTTTTTTAGGTCATTTTCATGTGCTGTTGCAAGAAATAGCAGGAGGCAGCAAGAGATAACTGAAGATGCCCTGAGAAATTCATATTAGTGATTCCTATACCCAAAACGTATAAAGTATCAGAGACACATGAAGGGTTAAAGCAAACATCTCCCAAGTATTAGGTGTCAACGTGTACACATCATTCTGGCTACACATCATTAGTTGACATAGGTTAGGACTCAAGGTACGACCTTAACAACTAAGATTAACACAGCTATTTTTTATTAGTTATGATTGCTACATATTGCATGTAATCTATTCCTCAATCTCTTTACCAGTAAAGTGCAGGTTCAATCAACATTTTCTTTGGCACTTATATGATATGATAAATTATAGTAACAATTGCATGTTGATTTATTGACACAATTTGCAAAATTCCATGGAAATCATCCTCAGATATCCATAACAATCTATCATATCCACCATCTTACAAATAGGGTGACAGTGTACTAAAATATTAAATATAATATTAATGGTAATCTTAGTTTTAATTAGTCTTTAGTTAACTAAGTTAGCTTTTAGTAATTGCTGATTTCGGTTTAGTTTGTTTTAGAATCTTTTTGTTTTTTAGCTTTACTTTGCTTCAACTAACGATGGTTTCTTTTTAGAAACATCATCTTGTAATTTTCTATATAAGGATCTTTCGTCTCCTTTTGAAATTATACAATCATGAATATCAATTATCTTTTCATGGTATCAGAGCCCAGGCTCGAACCTGATTAGTTTTAGCTGGTTTTTTTTTAATAAAAAAATCACAGAAATTTTTGAGAGTCGAAAGGTTTTTTTTAAGCCGGTTTTTTCTTTTCCTCTGAAGAAATCATGAGGGTTTTTGGAGGTGGATTTTTTTTTCCAAAAGACTTTTGTGACAGATTTGGACGGTTTTTTGTGGCTGAAATTTTCATGCAGATTTCCTAAGGAGTCATGGGCTCTTCTCTTTTTTGGATGCCTTTGTTGATTTTTCTGGGCATTATTTTGATCTTGAATCCAACCTAGGGTTCAATTCTTGGTGTTTTTAATCTCTTTTCTGAGAGATTGTGTAAAATCGTGTTCTTCACTGTTCGTGGGCAGATTTTCCAGTTTTCATGGCAGCCTAAAGGGTTGTTTTTTGAGCCAATTTTGATAGAATTTTTCTGGGAAAAATAAAAATTTCTACAAAGAGTTTTTTGAAATTTTTCTAAAAAAATTAACCAAGTTTTGTTTTATGAAGAGTTTTTTGACAATTTTTTCCTATCTCAAAAATCGTGGGTTGCTGCTAGGGTTTGCAGACTAGTTTTTTGGACGATTTTTTTCTCAACAAAAAATTGTGTGCCTAAAGATTTCAAAGAGTTTTTTGAAAAAAATTCTTGAAAAAAATTGCTAAAAAGAGTTTTTGAAAATTTTGCAGTTTAGAAGTTTTTTGAGTTTTTTTTTGAAAAAATCTTACTTTTTCAGAGTTTTTGAAGGTTTTTTCTAAAAAATATTACAGTTCATGAGTTTTTCCAGCTGATCACAGTGTTACCTCGTTTTTTGTGCTTTGGAAAACGGGAGGGATGGCATCTTTAGTATCTACTACCTAGAAGCAACAGAAGCTCATTGTTTTTTAGTGTCAGTGTCTTGATTTGATTGTTCTACGGGAAAGGATCGGTTATCGCGAGGCGTTTATGCTTCTCCAGTTATTAGTCACCAATGATATGTTTTTAGAAGAATTTGGGTAGACTAAGTTTATGTATGTACGATGACCATTAAGGGAGGGTATTAAAATATTAAATATAATATTAATGTTCATCTTAGTTTTAATTAGTCTTTAGTTAACTAAGTTAGCTTTTAATAACTACTGATTTCGGTTTAGTTTGTTTTAGAATCTTTTCGTTTTTTACCTTTAGTTTTGCTTCAGCTAACGATGGTTTCTTATTAGAAACACCGTCTTGTAATTTTCCATATAAGGAGCTTTCGTCTCCTTTTGAAATTATATAATCATGAATATCAATTATCTTTTCACAGTGTTGGTAATAAAATAACACTTGTAGAAAACTATTTTGTATTGATTATCTATTTTCTATACTTTGCTTATGTTGCAAGCTAAAAACATAATAAATAAAGATGTGTTGTAAGTACTGGATTAAAGACATAGCAAATAAAGATAAGTTGTAGTTAGTGGCCCAATGGACTAAAGACACAATAAATAAAGATGGGTTGAACTTGTAATCAATAGGCTAAGGGCATAATAAATAAAGATGAGTTGTAATTACTGAGCTAAAGGCGAAATAAATAAAGAATTTATCTCACTCATGTTTTGCATCATGTCTAGAAAAGACTTGATTTTATTGATACTCTTGATTAGTTGAAAACTGATACAGTAGTGGTTGTCAATGGTAATGAACAGACACACCTTTTCGTTGGCACTTATGGTCTTCAAATAAATGTGTCTTAAGGATGATTTAGGGAGCTCTTCATGTGGTTCTCCTTGAAATGGTGGTATTAAAGTACATGAGAGTTTGAGTATATAATAAAGTGCCAAGTTTCTGTTCTTCATTTTGTGTATGTTTCTCCTTAACTTGGTTGTCTACAACATTTCCTATACTACAATTCTCTGCAATCATTCAAGCCTTAGACTCAACACTACCAAAGGATTCAACCATAAACAAAACGAGGAATAAACACACCAAATCACAATAATGACAACCCAAGTTGACAGCCTTGTGTTAAGGCTTAACATTCTTGTGTCTGTGATGCAATCAATGCAATCAATTTTTTGTAAGATATAAAAAAAAAATTATAGTATTGGTCACCAATATTATCAATTAATATGAGTTCCTTGCATATATACTTTTTCTAAGCATGTTATTAGATAGTTTAATCATTTAATGTGATGATTTCTCCTGCTTTGTGATCTTTTCACTTAAATTAATTTCAGATATCTTTCTCTTCTTTGTCATCATTTTCCAATTTATTTTTCCCTGCCGTTTCTATGATGATAATATTTTTCTTAGGATATGTGCCATTTGTCACAAATGGATCTGCTAGGTTCTGACTTAGAATACACTACTCTATGTCACTCTACAGTCACTATTTCTTCTTTTAAAAGTGTCATGCAAATATATGCATACAAATATTATCTTCATATAGAAAACAACAATAAAAGCATACCTTCCTTGAAGTATTGCAATTTATGGTGCATCAAGATACACGACTATATATTATCTTCAAAAATTTCAAACCAGACATCATGTGGCGCCATTCTCTCACTTAGCTTGATTTATAACTCGGATCAGCAATCAATATAGTTATCGATATAGTCAATTTAGTGGATTTGTTATAGTTTATTGAGTCTCATATCAGTATTCCATGAAATTGAATTAGTTACTTTTAGATACATTTTTATAGGTGACGTGTTCCTCTGAGCACAAAACATCAACCACAGATTTTAAGGTCCTAAAAATTGGCTTTAGTTGAGTTGGCTTTAACTAATCATTGAATAATGATTAGGTCTTATATTAAAACTTTAAAAGTGGATGTTTTATGCTGAGGAAAAAGGAACATGGATACTGAATCTAGTGCTGCTGAAACACACATTTGTCAAATGTGGCAATCTCTTATAGGAAATATTATGTTTTCTTTTAGTTTCCCATTAAATTGAGAAGGTAATATACTTGCAAAAGAATTTACCCCAATAACATAATTCACAGAAGCTATCTTACATAATGTTTAGTGATAACCATCTAATCAAAACCAAACTCGCGATAGTAAGCCAGTTGACTGGTTTTTAAATTTTTCACATAAGCAGAAGATTAAGACTGTTGGGATCTTACCTACAAATTATTATCAAACAGAAGTAATAACATGTGAAAAAGAACATAATGCTTGGAAAATAGCTGCAAATATGCTTATATTCAAATATCAAAAAGAAGGGGTTGGGGCCCTAGCTCGGTTGGCTAAATCTTTCCTGTTGCAGGAGGTTGGTCACGAGGTCTAGTCTCCCCCACCCCCGTGGTACTGGAGGGCGTGTCGCGCCAGCACCGCCAGTCACGTTAAAAAGTTTACCAGGCGCACTGCAGTTTATAGGGGGTCGTGCTACCCGATTCCTGCAGTCCAAAAAAAAATTAAAAAAATATCAAAAACAAGTATCACCAACCTCTTCAAGGGGACAACCTCCTTAAGAGCAAAGCTCTATTACAAAATATGATTCCAAGATGATCTTCTCTTTCTTACAACATTCATGTAAAGGCCTCACATCGAGTGACCAAGGTACAGCCAATGTGGGATAAATCTACCCACTTAATATAAACTCATTAAATTATTACAACTTCATGTCATGCATATGGGATAAATCCCCACAATGTAATGTCAACTAAATAACTAAACTATGATTATTAGTATTACAATACTCAAAATAATAAAGGTTAGAACGTAAAGATCCTAACATGCTCTCCCCTTTGGAAAGCCTTGTTCTCAAGGTTTGAACTATGGAAATTGCTCCTAAAGTTAGTGGAGAGGTTCTCCAATGGCATCTTCTAGCTGCAATCCTTGCGACTAGATAAAACTTCCTGATAGTGTGAGTATAGAGTTGCCTCAATTATTGGCCCAAAATAACTTCTAGCTTGAAGATGTTATAACCTCTGTCACTTAATTCAAGAAGCACTAGCTAAATGTGAACATGTTGTCCAAGGATCTCCTTTAAATAGGAAGCATGGAAAACAAGAGGATTTTGGAGAAAGGGAGATCCAACTTGTAGGCCACTTTACCCACCCGTTGTAGTATAGAATTTTGGTACTAATTTTTGTCTGCTTGTAAGCTTGAGATATGTTTGATTATACAATTAACTACACAAGAAGACCAAGTCCCCTTGTGCACTCATAAATGTGTTGATTTACCTATTGTTTCATACAATTCTAAGCCAAGCCCAAGTTGTCCTTGAGAGTTTGAAGGAAATACATGTAAGATGACTACGCCAATTTGTCTCACATGGAAATTATTATTAGCAAATTCGATACACACAGAAAGTCAGGTAACCAAAACAATTGTTTCCAAATCTAAGAATTTGATACAGCAGAGTGAAATACCATGAATTGACTTATTGTGCTAACCAAATAAAGACACGACTGTTAAGCAGTAAACATTATACTGATTCCAAGGAAATGCTTACATAGTCATGTAAAGTAAACAGACAACATGCGCAATTAGGAGATGTTGGGAAATGCACAATATCCACTCACAACGTTTATTATCAAGGATTGATAACTAGCAACAAGATGAGCATGTGGCAGTTTCATACATGGCCTTGCATCAGATATGACCGATGCTCCTGAGGATGCTATAGAACAATGCGTTCTGGACCACTGATATCTTCTTGCCGAATCTAAGAATATTTGCACTTTCCCGAGATAGCAATTGCACTGGAAATAAGCTAGGTGCCCGACGCTGCTGGTGAGAGGACAATAGTGTGTAAGGTGCTCTTCCAGTAGCGCTTGGCTGCCTCAATACTTCACGGCTTCCTAAAGATGAACTGGAAATGCCATTCGTAGGCGTTGCTTGAGTCCCGATTGGATTCACTAGAAAGTAGTTGATGTTGCACAGGCCCGAGATAGATGTCCGACTGGTGCGGCTCCCGAATGTGGAGTTGATGTAGCGATATGATTGCCTCCATTGGCGGTATGCGATCTCAACGTTGGGAAATGGAGTGATATCACGTGGCGAGTCTGGTGAGTGTCCATGTCGGTGGTGGATGAGTGAGGAATGGCGAAGACTTACGGAAGAGCTGCGATGTTAGGTGAGGGCTACGTCCCACCTGGCTTCAACTAACAGAGGGCTACATCCCTGAAAGCCATGATTCACAACTCCAATTCCATGATGCCCCGTAATGAACACAAATCCAGATTAAATAGGAATGCAAGCATCTACCTCAAACAAGGTCGGCCAAAAGATAAGCAAATAAATTTAAATATTATTTTTAATAATTTAAATTTATTATTTAATATTATATTTAAATATTTATTAATGTTATTAAATGTTTAGCATTTAGAAACGCTATTTTCCCACCAAGATTTGAATTTGGTCCCAACTAAAACTGGGGACTTGACAATACACCCGGTTGTTGATAATTGAATCAACAACCTATACCTTGGAATTTCCTAGCAAGTAGGAAGCGAGGGATGGCAGAGGTTGGCCATACACAAGTCCATATGGCATCATCTTGGTTGAAGAATGATAGGTATTGCACCAACATTCTACAAGGGGTAACTACCTAGCCCATTAAGTCTATTGTTCTTAAGCAAAGCAACTTAAATAAGCCTCCAAGGATTTATTTACTATCTACGTCTAACCATCAATTTGTAGCCGATATGCCGAGCTCATTCTCAATTACATTACCTGCAACTTAAACAATTCCTACCAGAATTTTCTAGTGAAGGTGGGGTTACAATCACAAGCAATGGAAGTGGGCATACCATGGAGATGGAATAGTTGGGAAATAATAGATGCTTTATATAGATGGGCAAATAAACAAAAGTGAGCATACTTGGAGAGACAATCAGCCACTACTAAAATGATTGATTTTCCACTTAACTTAGGCAACGCTTCAATAAAATATATAAAAACGTATGTCAACACTACAAGAAAAATTGGAAATGGTTGTGTTACCCATTTTTCGCCTATGGGCTCAATCAGGCAGGGTAACCCATGCTTTCAGATGTTCTCGAAGACCAAATGGAGGAACACTTGCATCAGGATCACTTTTTTAACTTGTTTGCTTCTTGTGCAGATGCAGGGGAAAATGATGTTTTAATTCGGCACGTGGATTAAATGTGGCTCCCAAGAGGGTTGAGCCCAGCGTGCAGGTCTTCAGCTTGTGGGTGGGTTTCATTTTTTGTTTTTCCTTGTCTTTTCCCTCTTTCCTTTTACTTTCTTCTTGCCTTTTCCTCGTTCTGCCGGGGGCGGAACCAGGTCAGGATCCGAACTTGGAACTTTTCTAAAAATTCCAATTCCTATTTCCGTTCCGGTTCCGACCCCACTTCCGCCGTTTCTTTTGTCTTTGTCGGGCCCCTTTTTCTTTGTTTTCCATCGGAGGCGGAGTCGGGCCAAACCAAACTTGGAACTTTTCCAAAATTCCAGTTTTCGCTCTCATTCCGGTTCCAGTTCCGGTTTCGCCCTCTGTTCCGCTCGTTCTTCTTTCCTTTTCTTCGTGGCCTGGGTTCGAAGGATGTCTCCTCCTCCTTGGTTCCCCCTTATGTTTTTCTTTTTTCCTTCTTCCCTCGTATGTTGCCGAAAGCGGGTTCCGAACGGAATCCAAACTTGAAACTTGATGAAAGTTTCAAGTCCGGATTTGGCTCCGGTTCCGGTTCCACATTTTAAGTTTTGCCTTGTTCATCTTTGGGTTCTTGTTTCCGTTCCGTTTCGGACCCCGCTTCCGCCGCCCCTTTTTCTTCCTTGTATTTTGTCGGGGGATGCTTTTTCCCATTTGTCTTTCCTCCTCCTTTCCTTCATCGTCTTTTGAGTTTTGGCTGAAGCGGGTTCGGAACGAAATCTAAACTTGAAACTTGATGAAAGTTTCATGGTCCGGATTTGGTCCCGGTCCCAGTTCCACCGGGATTCATCTGTCTTCGCTTTCACCCCCTTTCTTCCCCCGGTCCCGGTTCCGGTTTTGTCTTGGCCCCGCCCCCGCCAGTTTTGAAAAATCTCAGTGTAAAGGAGTGCCTTCACCAGGAGATGAGGACATCGACATGAGGTCTCGCCGACCCGATGGGGTCTTGCCGATGGCTTTTTGCAAGATCGGTATAACTCTAGCTGCTCGCCATGAGGTCTTGCCGACCATCGGGTGTCTTGCCGAGTGAAAATGGCATCGCTATGACTCTATCCGCCTGCTATCACTTCTCCCCGACATCCAAGGTCTCGCTGACGTGCGATCCTTCTGAAGTAACCTTTGACCACCTTGGAATCCACCTGGCACAAACTCGACCAATCAGGAGGCGCTAGGGAAAATTGCAGGCAGTTTGACTGTTCGACCCCCCTCTGTGAACAAGAACGACAGAGCATGACGATATCGCTCTACTCGAAGATCGAGGTTGATCAGTCAGTAATGGCGCTGAATCTAGTGGATAGATCTGATACCGCTTCTCGAAGGGGAGGTAGCCGTGAGTCACGATAGCAGCTGGAGATGACGGCTGGAGGAGCAAAGAGGCATTAATGACCATGTCACAGAGCATTCAACGCGACTCTGACGAAATCTTAATGGTGGACTTTGCAAGATAATATCGACAGTTGTAAAAGATCTAAAGGCCATGCCCAGGGACGAGCTTTCACCGACATGAGCAGGGGATGCGCATTGAATGCCTCATTGACTTCATTCCAAAGCCGTCTAGGGCCGACGTGTCCAAGCGCCGACTCATTTTTGAAACCCTAATGCAGGGGGCCGACCTTTGGTTGTATATATGGCATTTTTGCCTTTTTGAAAAGCAGTTCTTAGTTAGGAGACTGCCGAAAGAGCACTATTCAGACTTTGTAACTCATTTTTTATGAATACTACAGATCTGTAACATAGACACTCCTTATTTTCTCAATAGAAAGTTATTTCCTTCACAGTTTTCCTTTGTTGTTTAGCAACTGGTTGTGAGTTACATGATTAAATTCTGTGTGATCCCTTTATTTGATCAAATTCCTTCAGTGCTGAATGCAAAGGATATTATGTCACAAATTTAGTTTATGTTAGTGATCTCTTTCTTTTGCATATTATATATGTGAAAAACATCTTGTTTTCCTTGTGCTAAGCATTAGAACAGTCGGAACCTTACATAGACTCGTTTTTGTAAACATAAATCTCTATATTGTGAGATTGTTTAGCTCTATTGAGATTTTATGTGAGCCCTTTGCAGTATTATCATATGTTTATCTTTGGTGCATCACCTGTTAGTGATAGGTTTTGGATTCAAGTACATCTTTCTTACTCTTTTCCTTTATTATTCTTCAGTTTTTCCCAAGATATCTTAAGGGGAACCAGCCCATAATCTGGAGGTCCACTTCATTCCCAGGTCACCCACAACCTCGAAGTGTTCCCACGTGTCAATAGGTTGCTATAGTTGATAGCTTAGCAAGGGTGCAAACTTTATTTGACAACAGTTTTTGGCACGCCCGGTGGGACTGAGAGCTGTTTTCAGTCTCAAATCAAAATTATCATACTGCTGTTTGGTATGTGCAGCAGAAATTGTAGTCTTTAAGAGACAAATTTAGCATACTTGGCGACTCCGAGCTCAGGTTTAGCAGTTCCAGTGCATTACTGCTCATGAGAAGAGTGCAGACTAGGAGTAATTCATCCGTTTTTGAGTATTTGCAGTTGTCCCCGCCTAGAAGGAGGGGGAGAGAAATCCAAAAGGTTCAGAAGACAATCGTTTATTTCAGGAGGTCTAAGTCGCATCCTGCTGTTGGAGGACATACTGTTGCTCCTATTGTTGTTACTAAGAGCATCCCAACAACAATGATTCTAGCAGTGAGAAACCAGCCATTTGTTGCTTTTAACCAAGGCAGCCCATTGAATCTAACTCAACATGATGACATTCTTGTTGCTGCCTTAAGAGGTTTTCCCTATTTTTATGGGGAGGATCATACCACCCCAACAGAGCATATAAAAGATGTTGCCAACCTGTGTGTTGTTCATCATGTGACTGAAGAAAATGTTGCACTCAGATTGTTGGCGGTGTCCTTCAAGGAAAAAGCCTTACAGTGGTTCAGAGGCCTACCTGTCAACTCTATAGCCACATGGGATGAGTTAGGCAGCCAGTTGTGCAAGTTTTTTGAAGATAAATCGGACCACTTGTCGTTGGTGGAGCAGCTATCTATGATCAAAAGAGCTCCACATGAAGATGTCATTTTTCAATCACCGTTTCCAAAGGACATGGGATAGAATCCCACAAATGGTAAGACCTACTGCTAATCATGCATTCTTATACTATTTAAGAGCTTTAAATAGTGATATTTCTGTAATGATTCAATCAATGGGAGGTGATACACTTCCTGCTGCATATGGTGTAGCTGTTAGAGCTTAAAACAGCTTCATACAGGCTGGTAAAACTGCCCCAAGACCACCTATGCCAATATTTCCTGCTCTTCAGCCTCCAACCCCTATGCAAGTTCCTCCTTTGGCTATTATTCCAAGTGCACCCGCATTACCAGCACCTGATACCCAGCCTAATGGTCAATCAAACACATTTCCAGTTTAGTCTAACGAACTGCAAGAGATTAAAGGCCTTCTAACAACCTTTGGCAATGAAATGGTTAATCTAAGATAACAGCAAAATCAAGGTTTTAAGCCGTATCAGCCCTCATTCCAGTCTAGTTACCAGCAAAGTCAGACTAGTAGACCATCTTATCAGCCTTATAATCAAGGCCAAAAGTTTGCTCCTAACCCAAGGACACATCAAACTTATGACTCCAACACCGCAAGCACTTCCAAAGAGCTTGCACCTGTCCAGAACAATTTAGTTCAAGATTATGAGTGGTGCTTCCCATGTAATCAGCCCCATAATCAAAGTACCTGTGTAAATGGGATGCTTAACCAAGCCTTGATGGTTCAGAACAATAATGTTCTTGTAACAACTGAGGTACAGCAACAAGAGCAACAGACACATGAGTCTACATTCCTAAACTGGCAAGGGGAAGAATTTTGTGGAGTGGTCCACGCTGATTCTTCAATTGCAGACAATACACGCAGCAAGAAGAGGGCAATAGATGAGGGACATCAACCTAATACAGTTCAAACTCAATCAAAACAAGGGCCCGACCAGGATCAAAGTGCCTCTGACTCATCAAAAGCTGACCAGATCCGGATGCTACCAAGGGGCCAGCCTTTGGTAGTCAACCAACAGTCTGATTTGTCATTCCAGGCTCCTTCAGTGAAAGGTAATGTTATTCCCCCTAAAAGTCAGGTTAAACCTGCTACAACTTTTAATATATTGGAGCATATGAAGAAAATTAATGTACCCATGTCAATATGGGATTCTCTGAGTATTCCGGGTCAAAAGGACCTACTTCAATCTGCCTTATCAGGATTAGGTGTTTCAGATGAGCTTAGTGTAGAAAAGGAGAAGGTTGTGTTGGCTAACGTTACGGTTGGTAATAAAGAACAGCAAGCTGCTAAGGCCAAGCCACCTCCCTTTTATTTATCATTAATCATAGGAGATCATCTGGTTCACAATTGTATGATTGACTCAGGGGCTAGTAGTTCAGTTATGCCCAAACAAATTGTCGATAAGTTGGGAATTGAATATGAGCCACTAGAAAAGGGGGTAGTGCAATTGGATGGTACTGCGGTGAACACAGTAGGGGTCATTAAAAATTTGAGCTTAACTCTACATGCCTGTCCTAATTTTGCAATACCACAGGATATATACATTATTGAGTTGCCCCCGTACTTCGCCCTTTGTTTATCCAGGGATTTTACGGCCAAGATAGGTGGTTACCTATCCTCTGATTGGTCTCACATGCTGTTTAGAACTAGATATGGCACTAGAGCCACTATTAAATCAGAACCCATAGCCAAGGTTCATGTTGAGCCTTACAATCCTTCCCCTATCAATGCCAACTTGGTTACGAATGAACAAGTGGAGCAGCCTGCGGTTCAAGAGGCCGAGATTCAAATAGAAAGAACATCAGATGTTCTTCCTAAAGAGTGGGCACCTCAAGCTCATGAGGCAGATACGGATGAGCAGTTGGAGGAGGTCGACATCGGTGTTTATATGATGCACGAGACTGACTCTTTTGTGCCTAATATTGAAAAGAGTAAGGAACAGCGTAGTGAGCAGCATGAAAATGATTTATGGGAGTGGGCAAGACAGAGAGGTATCCGCTGTCTAAAAGTTTATGGTGACAACAAGTTGGTCGTCAATCAGGTGAGAAGGTTGAATGCTGTTAAAAATGATATGCTTAGGTCTTACAGGAATAGGGTATGGGACCTCTTAGAGAGATTTGAGGCATTTAATCTGATTTCCATTCCTAGAGCTCAAAATAAACATGCTGATAGATTAGCTGCTGTGGGAGCTGAACACGATATTCTAAAGGAGATTTGCAGTGATAAAGCTAACCAGCATATTAAGATTATAGTTAGGCCTGCCGTGCCTGATAATGATATGCACTGGCAAGTCTTTGATAGCGACCACCAAATTGTCAGCTTTTTAAGAGAATAAGCCGAATTCTCACATACCAATTAGAAAAAATTACAACACCAGTACAGTGACCAAATTATTCAGCTAAAAAACAAGAAGTTGCCCAAGGGCCTGGTCACTTTAGAATCTGTTTTTAATACTGATGATGAAGCTAGAAAGCCCAAGGGGAGTATTCATGTTCAGCAAGATCACTACGAAGAGGTCGAAGTCTTCAAAGAAAGGCTTCTTAAGTTAGGCAAGGTATGTACAGCTGAAGAGAAGCATGTTTTTATTCAGCTTTGTCAAGAATTTAATGATATCTTTGCCTGGCAATATAGTGATTTAAAAGGATTTAATCCCCAGCTTACTCAACATACTATTGAACTTGAGCCTAATGTCAAACCGGTCAGGCAAAAGCAGAGGCCCTTGAATCCTAAGTTAGAACCTTTGATGAAAAAGGAGCTAGATAAGTTGATTGAAAGCAGCATCATTTTCCCCATCAAGCATACCTCATGGGTTTCAAACCTAGTGCCAGTGAGAAAGAAAAACGGTGAAATAAGACTCTGCGTAGATTTTCGTGATTTAAATAGGGCCTCCTTAAAAGACCGTCATCCTCTACCTTCCATGGAGCAGATACTTCAGGTAGTCTCAGGGTCTGAAAGGTTTTCTTTATTAGATGGCTATTCTGGTTACAACCAGATATTGGTGAAAAGAGAAGATTAGTACAAAACAACCTTCACCACAAAATAGGGAACCATGGCCTATCTGAAAATGCCCTTTGGTTTATCTAATGTCGGGGCAACCTTTCAAAAGGCCATGGATATGGCCTTTCAGGGTTTAATGTACAAGATAGTCTTAGTCTATCTTGATGATATCACTGTTTTTTCTAAGGAGGCTAAGGATCATCTGAAGCATTTGAGGCGGATTTTTGAAAAGTGCAGGGAATTTGGGATATCACTTAATCCCAAAAAATGTGTGTTTGTTGTTCATGAAGGAAGATTGCTCGGTTATGTGGTATCTAAACAGGGTATTACTATCGACCCTAAAAGAATAAGTGCTATCTTAGCTCTTCCTTTACCAGCGCATAAAAAAGGTCTGCAGAGTTTTATTTGTAGGATTAACTTTGTTAGGAGGTTTATCCCTGACATTGCTGATTTATTCAGTCCACTAACTCACATGCTAAGAAAGAGTGTACCTTTCAGCTGGACTAAGGATGGAAAAAGAAGTTTTAAGCTTATAAAAGAAGCATTGGCAACCGCACCTACACTTCTGAATCCTGACTTCTCTAAAGATTTCATTTTATATGCCTATGGAAATATTGATTCGCTTTCAGCTATACTCGTATAGCGAAATAATGAAGGATCTGAATAGCCCCTGGCGTTCTTCAGTCAGGGACTCAAAGATTACGAGCTCAAGTACACTTTTGCAAAAAGACATGTTCTAGCTGTCATAAGAAGCTTAAAGAAGTTTAGGCACATGCTCTACAATAACAAGATTATACTAATGGTTGCTCATCCCAGTGTGAAGGAATTTTTGTTAAACAAAGATTTGAGTGATAGAAGAGCTGGTTGGGTCACCAAGGTGGTGGAGTATGACCTTGAAATAAAGGTTACCAAACAAATCAGAGGGAGAGGCCTCTACGAACAACTTACTGAGGACAGCAACAGCAGTATAATGGAGGAGGATAGTTCTGTTTTAGCACTCCAAGATGGACAACAAACTTCCATACCTGCTCCTACTGGTTGGATCACAAAAATGACGCATTTTTTATTGACTGGTGAGTGCCCTCCCGATCCGACTAGATCTAGGAGAAGGTATTATCGGCTGCAATCCATACCTTATGTTCTTTTAAAAGGTTTGTTGTTTAGAAGAGATTTTCATGGTGTCCTGTTAAGGTGTATTGAAGTTGATCAGGTTGATAGAATATTGTATGAATTCCATCAAGGATCAGCTAGCGGACACTTTTCTCCGAGAGCTACAGCTCTTAAAATAATGAAAGGAGGCTATTACTGGCCTACCTTATTCAAAGATGCTCATGCATGGGTAAGAAGGTGCAAAGAGTGTGCTATGTTTGCTGGAAAAGAGAAGTTGGCAGCCCTCCCACTGCAACCGGTTCAGGTTGATCAGCCCTTCATGAAATGGGGTTTGGATTTTATTGGGGTTATAAACCCACCATCAAGTGCAGGCCACAAATGGATACTCACAGCCACTGATTATTTTTCAAAATGGATTGAAGCTGTGGCACTCAAAGAAGCTAATGAATCTGCTGTCCTAAATTTTTACGAAGAGCTGGTTACCAGATTTGGTGTCCCGGATTCTATTGTATCAGACAATGCCTTGGCTTTTGTGAGTGTTAAAATTTCTGACTGGGCTGTCAAAAATGGCATATATCTGAGCACATCCTCTAATTATTATCCGCAAGGGAATGGACAAGCTGAGTCCACTAACAAGAACCTCCTAAGGATCATTAAGAGGACTATGGAGGACAATCAAAAGGCCTAGCACACCAAGTTAAAATCAGCCTTGTGGGCTGATAGGATCACATCAAAAAAGTCTACAGGACTTTCTCCATATGTGTTAGTGTATGGAAAAGAGGCGAGGCTGCCCATTTCAGTTGAACTCCCAGCCCTCGATCTAGTAAACCAACTTGATATAATTGAAGAGGAGCCTATGACAGCAAGGTTGGCTCAATTAATTGAGCTTGAAGAACTCAGAGCTGAAGCAGTGAAAAGGATTGAGCAATATCAGGCTCAAGTGAAAAATTCATTCGATAAAAGGGTAGCTCCCAGAGTGTTCCAAGAAGGTGACATAGTGCTAAAGTGGGATGAATTTAAAAGTAGGCCTGGAAGGCACTCCAAATTTGATGCACTCTGGACTGGCCCATATATCATTACTGAGGATAAGCAGCATAATACTTTCCAGCTATCCAAGTTGGATGGTGTAGTGGAACCAATCCCAGTGAATGGTTTTCACCTCAAACATTGCTTCTAAGGTATGGTCCCAAATCTGTACATAGCTGTTAAAATTCTAGAAGATAGTTGTTTTTCATTCCCTAAGTGTTGTCCCAGCATGGTAACTAGTTTCACTTCAGTTTCTCCTGTCTTCAGTAAAATTTCGGTGGCCTACTATGTCCTATGAGTCTCAAATGAGTTACAACCATGCACGAGGCTTTTCTTGGTCTGTTTCTTTGTTTTCCCATGACAGGCTTTTCTAGGTCTGTTTATTTGTTTTCCCATGACTCCATGCCCAATGGATAGGCCTAGACTACTGGTCTTCATGTTTAGCAGGCAAACATCTAGCAAAGGTCGCCAGAAATGTTACCCATTTTTCGCCTATGGGCTCAATCAGGTAGGGTAACCCGTGCTTTCAGATGTTCTCAAAGACCAAATGGAGGAACACTTGCATCAGGATCACTTTTTTAACTTGTTTGCTTCTTGTGCAGATACACGGGAAAATGATGTTTTAATTCGGCACGTGGATTAAATGTGTCTCCCAAGAGGGTTGAGCCCAGTGTGCAGGTCTTCAGCTTGGGGGAGGGTTTCATTTTTTGTTTTGCCTTGTCTTTTCCCTCTTTCCTTTTGCTTTCTTCTTGCCTTTTCCTCGTTCTGCCGGGGGCGGAACTAGGTCGGGATCCGAACTTGGAACTTTTCTAAAAATTCCGGTTCCTGTTTCCGTTTCGGTTCCGACCCCGCTTCCGCCGTTTCTTTTGTCTTTGTCGGGCCCCTTTTTCTTTGTTTTCCGTCGGAGGCGGAGTCGGGCCGAACCAAACTTGGAACTTTTCCAAAATTCCAGTTTCCGTTCTCGTTCCAGTTTCGGTTCCGGTTTCGCCCCCTGTTCCGCTCGTTCTTCTTTCCTTTTCTTCGTGGCCTGGGTTCGAGGGATGTCTCCTCCTCCTTGGTTCCCCCTTATGTTTTACTTTTTTCCTTCTTTCCTCGTATGTTGCCGGAAGCGAGTTCCGAACAGAATCCGAACTTGAAACTTGATGAAAGTTTCAGGTCCGGATTTGGCTCCGGTTCCGGTTCCGCATTTTAAGTTTTGCCTTGTTCGTCTTTGGGTTCCTGTTTCCATTCCGGTTCCGACCCCGCTTCCGCCGCCCCTTTTTCTTCCTTGTATTTTGTCGGGGGATGCTTTTTCCCATTTGTCTTTCCTCCTCCTTTCCTTCATCGTCTTTTGAGTTTTGGCGGAAGCGGGTTCGGAACGAAATCTGAACTTGAAACTTGATGAAAGTTTCATGGTCCGGATTTGGTCCCGGTCCCAGTTCCGCTGGGATTCATCTGTGTTTTCTTTCGCCCCCTTTCTTCCCTCGGTCCCAGTTCTGGTTTCGTCTTGGCCCCGCCCCTGCCAATTTTGAAAAATCTCAGTGTAAAGGAGTGCCTTTGCCAGGAGATGAGGACATCGACATGAGGTCTCGCCGACCCGATGGGGTCTTGTCGATGGCTTTTTGCGAGATCGGTATAACTCTGGCTATTCACCATGAGGTCTTGCCGACTGTCGGGTGTCTTGCCGAGTGAAAATGGCATCGCTATGACTCTATCCGCCCGACATCCAAGGTCTCGCCGACGTGCGATCCTTCTGAAGTAACCTTTGACCACCTTGGAATCCACCTGGCACAAACTCGACCAATCAGGAGGCGCTAGGGAAAATCGCAGGCAGTTTGACTGTTCGACCCCCCTCTGTGAACAAGATCGACAGAGCATGACAATATCGCTCTACTCAGAGATCGAGGGTGATCAGTCAGTAATGGCGCTGAATCTAGTGGATAGATCTGATACCGCTTCTCAAAGGGGAGGTAGCCGTGAGTCACGATAGCAACTGGAGATGACGGCTGGAGGAGCAAAGAGGCATTAATGACCATGTCGCAGAGCATTCAATGCGACTCTGACGAAATCTTAATGGTGGACTCGAAGGCTGCAAGATAATATCGACAGTTGTAAAAGATCTGAAGGCCATTCCCACGGACGAGCTTTCACCGATATGAGCAGGGGATGCGCATTGAATACTTCATTGACTTCATTCCAAAGCTGTCTAGGGCCGACGTGTCCAGGCGCCGACTCATTTTTGAAACCCTAATGCAGGGGGCCGACCTTTGGTTGTATATATGGCATTTTTTCCTTTTTGAAAAGCAGTTCTTAGTTAGGAGACTGCCGAAAGAGCACTATTCATACTTTGTAACTCATTATTTTTTATGAATACTACAAATCTGTAACACAGACACTCCTTATTTTCTCAATAGAAAGTTATTTCCTTCACAGTTTTCCTTTGTTGTTTAGCAACTGGTTGTGAGTTACATGATTAAATTCTGTGTGATCCCTTTATTTGATCAAATTCCTTCAGTGCTGAATGCAAAGGATATTATGTCACAAATTTAGTTTATGTTAGTGATCTCTTTCTTTTGCATATTATATCTATGAAAAACATCTTGTTTTCCTTGTGCTAAGCATTAGAACAGTCGGAACCTTACATAGACTCGTTTTTGTAAACATAAATCTCTGTATTGTGAGATTGTTTAGCTCTATTGAGATTTTATGTGAGTCCTTTGCAGTATTGTCATATGTTTATCTTTGGTGCATCACCTGTTAGTGATAGGTTTTGAATTCAAGAACATCTTTCTTACTCTTTTCCTTTATTATTCTTCAGTTTTTCCCAAGATATCTTAAGGGGAACCAGCCCATAATCTGGAGGTCCACTTCATTCCCAGGTCACCCACAACCTCGAAGTGTTCCCATGTGTCAATAGGTTGCTATAGTTGATAGCTTAGCAAGGGTGCAAACTTTATTTGACAACAAGTTGTAGAGTGCCCAAAGTTTGAACTGTTTCTCCTTTGTCACATTGGCACATATCATGTTCTACAACAAAATTTTTGATGTCATTTTTATACCAGCCAAGAAAAAAGTGTGTTTTGTTCTTCCACACATCTTTAAAAATCCTAAATGCCCTTCAAAAGAGCATGCATGTAATTCCTATAACAATTGGGCCTAAAGAACAAAAATTGCAACGAGAAAAACTTGCCATTTGTAACACAAGTATCAACAAGAAAAATTGGAGCATTGATGCACATAATAATTCTCTCGTTTAGCTACTTGAGGGTCCATGAAATTATGGGTGTTTCTTGAATCAATGAGGATGGTTAAAGGTGGTTATTCAAGCCAAGGCATACATCAAAATCTCTAGGGTAGGATCATAGTTTGGTTCTATCTCTTCCTCCTTTTCCTTAATGTAAGTGACCTCTGGTTGCTCCAGTTCTTCAAATGGAGGGAATGACTCTGGTGAAAAAGCTTGTATGGCTTTACCGATCTTTTTAAAGGGATGTGTATCGTCACAAATTGTCTACCCTACAACCTCCACCTTAAATTTGTGCACTCATTTCAGTGTCCATCCCCTTTAGACATGTTTTAGGACCATTTGACTTGTTTCTAGCCTTTTCCTTGATCACAAAAGGATAATGCATAGAGAACCAAACTTAAGAACCCAGTACCTATCAACCCTAAAAATTTGAACTCTTGAATCCTCAAGCACATATGTGCACATTGGGCACTAGCGTCTATGTTAGAATTTTTAAAAGTGACTTTCCCTGCCCATTTGTGCCAAATTCCTACTGTATTTTGAGTGATCATTTGGCTCCAAACTTAGTGTAAACCTAGTTTTAGCCTTCATTTGTTGGGTGAGATGAAAATAGAAGGTTTCTAGCTCTCAACACTCACAAATAATCAAAAGAAGCTCCATTAAAGGGCAAGGCAGCAATTTGTACTTCTGAGGACTGCAAGTTTGGGATCCTATAACACCATTCAAGCCTTGATTTTTTCCTAATCCTTCTCCCCATTCATCCTTTCATGCTTTCATCTCCATATTTCTCATATTGGAAGCAATAGATCCTAATTTCATCCCTCTCCCTAGAGCCATATCTCAGAAACCCTCATGATAAATTTCCCTACTCAGATTTGAAACCCTTTTTCTATTCTTTCCCTCTCCATGCCTTTTCTTTTGTGATCTTCATTCCACTATTCACCCTCCATCACTACACCCAACACTATTGCATAGATTACCTTCTACGTTTTGTGCAGTTGGTCCCTATATCTCTACTCACAAACCATCACAAAGTTTGCACACACTCTCCTATATCCATAGTGCTATTGTTGATGTTGGAATATACCACCCAAGGGACTGACTGAAGCAGTCTCCTTAATAGCACACCATTTTGTCCCTTGTCCCATTCTCAGATCAAGTTATCTCAGTCTTGGAGTAAAACATGCATATTCTGCTAGTGAGAGAACAACCAGTCTGCACAACTGCAGCACCCAGCCTACAGAGCCACAATGCCCAGAAATGAAAATGCTCCATTTGACCTAAAAAACTCACTAGACCATTCTCCTAGCTTACTAAGTCTATTTTTGACATCAAATACTACAAATTCCAAGTGTGCCTACTCCATTTCTCATTTCTTTGTTGTAGCTTAAAAAAAATTATATTTAGCACTTCCCACCACCTATACTCATTAGTTTAGATCAGATTTACATAGTTTTATTTCTATATTTTCTATTATAATATGATTTTTGCTTAACAAGTATAAAAGAAAGAAGTTAGTTATCTTCTAGGTAATAAACACATTTGGGGGATAGTTAATTTTGTTGTTTCACTATGATTGAATAGAATGGCCTTTTATCTTAATGATGCCCATACTTCGGGAATTGGAGACAATTTTATAGGATGGTCATGGTACTATTTCAAGATACTTTCACTCAAGTTGAGATTAAAGAGGAGATGAAGTCTTTTGGCTGTAAAGGTCCATTAAACAAGGATGCCATCTTGCACCTTCATTGTTTGTGATTGTTATAGAAAGCCCTACACCATTTGTTAAGAAATTATTTCCTAGGTCTCCCAAAGAAGGTCAACATTTTGCCTAATAGGCATTCTTCAATTGAGGTTCAACTTGGTGATGATACTTCTCTGTTTGAATCATGGAGAAGGAAAACTTTGATAACTTTGATCATCTTGATATTCAACTTGGAACGTATTGTAAAGCTTTGGACTCCAAGCTTGCTATTTGTAAATCTATCCTTTTGGTATAGGAAGAAAAACCTCCTAATTGGGTGATCATGAGAAGCTAGGAGTAGATAGGTGGTGCAAGAACATCCTAGGGGTTGAGCAATCTTGCATCACCCAGAAAAGAATTTCCTTGTTTTTTGTGTTTGTAAAGTGTGTGCTGTGTATTTTGGTTTGCAGTTTTGTGAGTATGTTTGGAAGCCTGCCATATCTACTATAGTAACATGAAAACTAGTGGTTGAGAGATTGATGGCACATGGGCACACAAGCTAAAGCAGACTCTTGTCTTTTATAAACAAAGTATGAATCTCCACAAAACCACACAGAGCAGAGTATGTCACTTGTGTGTTGCATGTTGCTACATAAGCTTGGTGAGACAACATAGGATACAGTCCCAATCTTGAAACGTGGATATTCAACAAAGCTATTGTTAGGGAAGTAGGTGGATAATGACAAACGACTTCTTGTTGATTATGTCAAACTATGCAAATTATTAGAGGCATTCCAAAAAGTTAAAAACAACTAAAGCATCAGTAGACAAGCAAAGGAAGTTGAAGCATCATGAGATCTTGGAGCTTCAATTAAAAAAAAAGAGGCACAGAAGAGGCCCTTAAATTCCCACACCTATGGAAGATCAAAGTTCATTGCCTCAACATAAAAGTGTATTGATTATTTTTTTAAAGCTGCTGAAATTTGGATTGATGAAGTTGCTGGTGAATAGAGGATCTTAGGCATAATTAGGCTTAATAAAGGAGGTAGATTGTAACACTGAGAGTCTCTGCAAGTAGACAAAAGATTATTGGTTCGGTAGCATAGATTAGTTGGGTTCCATATATTTTGGAGTGGCCCACAAGCATGTAATTCTTCTGCATATAATAGAGATTGTGTGTTCCAAGTTCTTCATTGTTCTTCCTTATTTACTACTTTCATTGTGTAACTCTAAGCGACTATTAGTCAATTGATCATTTAACCTCCTTCTGGTTTGCATCAAGTTGTATCAAAGCAAGAGTTGAGTTATGTGAGTGCGTTCTGGAGCTCCATAACAAAGTATTTGTGTGTGTAACATTGCAGGTGAACCAAAGGAGCTATGGCCCACAATGGAAGACGAGACACAAGAAACAATAGATTAGTTGGGTTCCATATATTTTGGAGTGGCCCATAGGGCTTGATATTCTTCTACATATAATAGAGATTGTATTGTCCAAGTTCTTCATTGTTCTTTATTTAGTGCTTTCATTATGTAACTCTAGGCAACTATTAGTTGATTGTTCATTTGACCTACTTGCAATTTGCATAAGTAGTATCAAAGCAAGAGCCAAGTCCCATGAGTGAGATTTGTGTGTCGCATTATATGTGGACTAGAGGAGCTATGCCCCACAAAGGAAAAAGAGAAGCAGGAAACAGCAATGGCTAGAGGACCACGTTTGGCAACCCTTGTTGATATGATGAGAACCATTCAAGCAAAGCTCAATGTCATGGAGACTACATAAATAAGAGGAATGATCATGAAAAAGGACATCACAAGGATGAGAGGGGAGATGCCGATGCCCAAGAAGCCATAGACACTAACTTTGATGAGAAAATCACCACAGAAAATAATTTCACCAAAGTCATAATGAGAACCAAAAACAAAACAATATTTTATCTACCAACCTACTTAGGAAGCTTGAACCCAAAGGAATTGATAGACTACATAATAGAGCTAGAGAAATATTGGATTTGAAACCATCGAGAACCCCCAAAGAGCTAACTAGGCAAGCACAAAGTTGAAATTACAAGTCACCTTGTGGTGGGGCTTTGGGAAAAGTGAGTACATTAAGAGAAATAAGAGAAAGATCTTTGACTAGGACTACATGGTCAAAACACTCAGGTGAACATTTATGCCACAAAATTACACAATGGACTTATTAAGGAAGCTCCATAATTTGCACTAGGAAACATCCATAAAAGAGTATATGGAAGAGTTATATAGACTTAGCATCTAAGCTGGTCACATAGATGATGACCCAAAGAAATTCTCTAGGTTTGTCAATGGGTTGCATATCTCAATTCCAGATGAAATATGTTTGTTGCCAATGCATTCCATTGAATAAGCCAATCAACTCACACTCAAAGCCAAGGAGTTGTTGTGTAACAACAAAGCGTAGGAGGTAAGGGTAGGGATGAAAAGAGTAAACAAGGCACAAGGCGATAGACATATGCAAAGGAGAGCACAAAAACAAGTTCCATGCAAAGCTCCAAGGGATTGTAGACTTCAAGTTGCAAAGGTGATGGCTTCAAAGGGACTTGCTTCCCATATGGACTAGAAGGTCATCAGGCATTTGAGTGTTAAAAAGATGAGCAAGAGCAAGTTTGTTCGAAGTAGAGAGTGCATGTCACATGGTCCAAAGAAGAGAGTGAAGCCAAAAGTGCAACTTCAAAGAATGAAGGAAACTTGATGATGTGCAAATTATTGTTCAAGCCAACCGATGAAGAAAATGAACCGTGGTTGACAACAAGCATCTTCCACACCAAGTGCAAGTCAAACAATTAATGTTGCAGGATGATAATTGGACACAACACAGACAACTTGGTATCAACAGAGATGGTTCAAAAACTAAGGTTAAAGGTTGTCACACACCCCAAGCCATATAGAGTCTCTTGGTTGCATATGGGACAACTCATACAAGACAACAACACATGATGATAGAAGAGTGCAAGGTTGCATTTCACATTGGAGATTATGCAAATGAGGTACTGTGTGATGTGATCACAATGGCTGCATGCCATGTGTTGTTGAAAAGGCCATGGTAATATGATAGAAGCATGATCCATAATGGGCAGAAGAACAACTTCACCATCATTAAGGATGGTAAGAAGTTTGATTTGTTGCCAATGCAAGAAGAAGAAGGTGCAACGAGTCAAGGACTGTTGTTGAGCAGTAATGACTTTCTCAAAGAGATGAGGAAGGCAAAGGAGTGCTATGTATAAGTTCTCAAGCCCACACAAGAGGAGATGCAACACAACTCAAAGGAGCTGAAAATTGCAATGCTACTCAAGGAGTATGCAAACATCATAAAAAATGAACTGATGAAGGGATTGGCACTAGTGCAAAGCATCTCGCATTGCATTTATTTGATTCCAAGGTCCAATTTGACAACTAAGGCACTACACAGAATGAGTCTAGACACGAGAGCAAAACTCAATAGGCAAGTAGAGGAGTTGTTTGAAAGTCCTATTCAAGGAGAGTATGATCCCTTATACAATGCCTACAATACTTGCACCAAAGAAGTGAGGTGAATGGAGAATGTGTGCAGACTCCAAAGCAATCAACAAGATCACCATCAAGTACTAGTTTCCATTACCACAAATGGATGACCTATTAGATTGTCTAAAAGGAGCACAATACTTCTTGAAGATTGACCTCAAGAGCCATTATCATGAGTGAACAATGATGCCATTTGAGTTGGTGAATGCCCCAAGCACATTCATGAGGCTAACGAACGAGGTCTTGAAGCAATTTATTGGAAATTTTTTGGTTGTATATTTGGATGAAATTTCGGTGTTCATCAAGACAAGGCAAAGCATCTTGTTGAAATATGCTAACCAATTTTTTCGATGAAGTAACACAACATAACTAGCACTTAACCAACTTGATTAGCGTTAGCTCCAAATAGAAAACCAAACTTGAAAAGAACTCACACCAAGAATGCACACTCAATCCCAATGAGGAATAGGTGTTGTCATATGGTGGAGGAGCTAAATGAAAAATACTTGAAAGAAACTACTCAACGTCAAGAATGTGCACTCAAGATCCCACTGAGGGCGAGGTGCTAACATATGATGGAGTGTTGAATTGAAACTAGAAATGAATAGGCGGATAACCAGCCATGAAGAGCATTTCCACACTACCACCAAACAGTGGGGGGAAAAGATTACAATTAAAACAATTCGTCCGCTGCGGCGGGCATCCACAGAGTTGTGGGGATTCACCACTTGAGAGTGGGTACAAGAGTAATACAAATCCAATTATCCACACTGGCGGTAAACCATCCAGGGGTACTAATGTGAAATTAAAGAAAGAATTGCAGCAATAAAGGACTGGAACAGTACTACTGTTTACAGTCTTACAATATGGAAAAAGAGCTGCAAATTACATGAAAATTACAATAGATTCAATGTACCATGATACTGGATGATTCCATGTTAGACATCAACAATAAATGATGAAGAAAGGACTGAAGATTCAAACTTAAACAAGTCTGATGTAAAATAACAATTCTGGAAATTCTGATCAGCAACTGTGAAATTCAAAGAAATATTCACAACTCACTCAAAATACCTCCGTTTTGTGTGAAACGAAAACCAATGAGCTGCTGGAAGATAGGCGCCCAACATTAGATGAAGAAACAGCAACAAAAACTCGTAATTTAATTCTTACACGAATCCCAATGCAGCAAGAATGGTACGGCCTTCATGAGGGGCGATTTTGACAAGTAAAAATCAACAACTCAAAATTAAAATCTGAAACTCTCCAAAGATGGTCGCCTTGGGTGTAGGAATGGATTGGAAAAGTACCCACAAGCAAATTAAATTCACACAAAAAGCTGTATGCAAAAACCACTTTCAGCTGTGACTGCATCAGCAACTTCAAAACTGGAAATATCATTAAAAACTTCAACTGTTGAGCTCAATCTGCTAGTCTGGATGAGAAGCAGCAATGAAAACCAACTAGGTGTTGTATTTCAAACACGAAATTGGATTGAAACTAGGAGGTAAGCATCCCTCGAAGTAAAAACCAAGTTGTCATTTCGACAGCATAACATTAGCATAAATTCATAGATAATCAGCTCTTCAAACAGCAGCAATATATAAGCTTTTGTTGGCAAATGAAGCAACAAGAACTCTTCAAATTCCAAGAAGTTGAATCACTTCAACTTCCAAAAGGGACGCCACCTTTTTGCCTCTTACTTTTTGAAATAATAAAATATCATTCAACTTCCCCTTTAGGCATCCATTTCATATTGCAACAATAAAGCATTTATTAAATAATTAAATGCTCACTTGACCCCTTTATGTCCCCTTCTTTAAAACAACTTGAAGTCATCAAGCCTAGGCATGGGGTACAACTTCAAGACATGAAAATTGACTAAGTCTAAAACTCAGTCCAAGGAGAAAACCAAACCCAAAGCCAAACTGAGATTGATGGATAACAAGATGACTTGAGTTGAACTGCTGATGATGCCACTGCCAAAATTAGACTTACTAAAAATAGCCACTGCCAAAAATAGTAAGTTTACCTCAAAACCAACAGAAAGCATAACTGAGCTGGAAGCAAGACTTAATGAAAGCCAACCGAACCATCAAAATTAGTATTTACTAAAAATAGTAAATACCTAGAAATGCCACAAACCTCCAAGCAAGGAAACCCTAATTTCACTTTTGATCAACCTACGGATTTCCGGAAATAGGCTATCAGTCAAAGAAGAGCGTATGGCCAAAATGGGGACATTACACTTGTGCACTTGCAGTAAGTTTTCACACAGTTGAAGAAAAAGAAATTGCATATTAATTTGAAGAAATGCAACTTCATGCAAAGGGAACTTGCATACTAGGGATGTGATATCTCAAGACAAGTTGAGAATGGACCTAAAAGAAGTGAGAGAAACAGTTGAATGGTTAGTAACACAAAGTGTCATAAAAGTGAGTTCCCATGGGTTGGTGAGCTTCTATAGGAAATCCATCAAAAACTTCATTGGTGGGTGTTGAAATATCCCTTGAGAAATTTGATCTCAAATTGCTGCTTTGAGACTCAAGTAATATCGTCAAACTTTTTGCCAACAACCTGGTCTTGCTGCTGATTGTTTTGTTTTTGTGTTTTTATGGCTTTGAATACAATTTGCAATGCTGATATGAACTTGGAAGAAGTAAACTAAAGTCTGAAATGAAGTGCAGCAATTAATAATGCAAGATATGACTGAAAATGATGCATATACAGCTACAGCATTATAGACATTTCTACAAACATTTCCCATGCATTCTAAGGACTGAAATAATCATCTACAACTTTGGACATTAATGCAAACACTTGGCAAGCAAACTAATGTGCAGCTACTGCAATGAGGAATTGTATCAAACATTTGTATGCAAACTAGAAATGCAAAAAGTAAACTACAACAACTTGACATTTTTACAAATAGTTTGCAGCCGACTCCCAATCTTCATTAAGATGATTTTGAAATGAGCTTCAACTGAATACAGTGCTAATATGAGTGATTGCTACACTATAGAAGATGACTAAATTGTCATTACAAAATCATCTATGCAAAGCCTATATGCTGCAATTTGTCTTCAGACTTATTACAATGCACAAATAAGCAAATACAATGCTAGGAACCTGGTATAGAAGGCTGACAATAACTGGAAATGAAATGGCAGACTGTAGATGACATAAGCAGCAAATGAGGAATTCTTCAATGACTGAAAAGAAGTCTCCAAGAGTGCCGCCCCTGTTTTAACTTGCAGCCTCTAAACAAAATTCGTTGCAGCCTTAAACCACCTCCAAATTCATCCTAGAAGGGTCGCCTAATCCTCCAAAATGAAGCACCTCAATGCCCATCAAGAATCGATGCTTCTATCATGCCATAAGAATTAAATCGACCTCCGCCATCTATGCAGTTCGACCAATGATGACAGCAGAAAATAACTTGAAATGATCAGCAAAATTACCAATGCAATTTGTCCCAAAATATCATAAAATAATCTCCTCCAAAATTTGGCCAAAGGCTACAAAATTTTGCCAATGAAGCACAAGTAGAAAGTCTGAAGTAACTTCCTCAAATATCCAGCTAGGGTTGATCTTTCACAACCGAACCTGGCACTCTAGAGTCTTCAAACCCACGAGTGAGCTAAGCATTCAGCTTCAGCTTCTTACCACGCAAGTAATGAGAAAATGAATTCCAAATCAAGTGTGTCCAAATGTTTAGCCAACAGCCTCTTAAATAGATTTCTCAACAAGTCTCCAAGAAGCTTCTAGAATAAAATATTATTTTATTCTCTTAAGTGACTTTTTGATATTATTTTACTTTTAGTCACTTTATTAAATTAATTATAATAAAGTTACCTTTGAGATATTATTTTATTAAGATAACTTTATTAAATAATTAATTTAATACTCCACTTTAATTTAATTAAAATAATCAATTAGTCATCCTTATGAAATATCAATATTTGGATAACTTAATCAATTAATTTAATTTAATTACTCTGCCTCCAATTCGGGGACATGACAAGTGTGCTTCACTAGCTCACTATATGTGGAAGAGTGGATTTGACTAGACTATTGCCGCAGCCAAGAGTTTTGAACTCTCAAAGAAAGTGACAAAGGACCTTCTGTTGGCACTCCTTGGATTCGATGAGGTTTTCAAGTTGACTATGATACCAGAAAAACCACACTTGATACCATTGTTAGCCAAGAGAGAAGACCAATTGGATTCTTTAGCGAGAAATTGAATGATGCCAAGAAGTACTCGGTGTATGACCAAGAGTTCTCCATTATTCAAGCTTTAAAATGTGGAGGCATGACTTGCTGCCCAAAGAGTTTGTACCATACACAGTCATCACAAATTGTTGTACATCAATAGACAAGAAAAGTTGAGCCAAAGACATATGTGATGGATATATCAATTGCAGGGTTATTCCTTCATGTTGAAACAT
Source organism: Sequoia sempervirens (assembly GCA_007258455.2). Lineage (NCBI taxonomy): Eukaryota > Viridiplantae > Streptophyta > Pinopsida > Cupressales > Cupressaceae > Sequoia > Sequoia sempervirens. Next base: position 9,919 of record VDFB02119726.1, on the reverse strand, counting down.
ACATCTAGCAAGTCAAATCATGTTGCAAATGCCTTGAGTAAGAGTTATGTTTTGTTGTCCACAATGACTATACAATTAATGGGCATGGAGGGAATGGTGGATTTGTATGTGGCAAATCCAAATTTCACATAGCATGGAAGGGATGCATAGAGCCACAGTAAGAAACAAAGGCCTGTTCGCAGTTTGCTTAGCAAAAGAGTACATGTTCCAAAATCAGCAATTGTGTAGCTCGCAGAATTCAATGAGGGAGAACCTAATCAAAGAATTACACAATGGCAAGTTGAGAGGCCATTTTGGAAGTGATAAGACATTGACCATGTTGGAGGAAAGCTAACAAAGGCCTAATTTGTGCAAAAATGTAAGTAAATCTGTTGAGAGATGCAACACATGTCAAGTTGCAAAGGGTGTGGTGCAAAATAGAAGATTGAACAAGCCATTCTTGATGCCTAATAGACCTTGGGAGGAACTATCCATGGACTTCATCCTTGGATTACCACAATTGCATAAAGGTAATGACTCGATATTTGTGGTTGTTGATAGATTCTCAAAGATGTTACATTTCAATCCTTACGGGCAAACAAATGAAACATCAAAAGTGACAAATTTGTTCTTCAATGAGCTGCATGTTTGCATGGCTTTCCACAAGCATTATTTCCAAAGAAGACATCGAGTTCCTTCGTCAATTCTAGTAGACACTTTAGAAGAAGTTGGGTACAAGACTAAATTATAGTTTTGCATACTGTCCATAGATAGTTGGTCAAACAAAAGTTGTCAATTGAAGCCTTGGCAACTCATTAAAATGTTTGGTGGGAAATAAGCCTACACAATGGAACTCTATGTTGGTGCAAGTTGAGTTTACATACAACCCAATGAACAAGTCAAATGGAAAGACATCATTCCAAAGTATGTATTGGACATTGCCAAAAGGTGTTGCAAATTTGTTGAAGGTGGACAAAGGCACATCAACATAGAGGAAGATGACTTCACAAAACACATGAAGGTTCATACACAAGTCAAAGGCAATTTAAAGAGAGAAACACCTAGTACAAAGCACTAGTAGATACACAAAAAGGAGGAAACTAACTCAAAGGGGTGTTAATCATGGCATACTAGAGGAAAGAGAGGTTCCCTAGAGGAATATACATGTTGAAAATAAGGAAGATTCGCATATGCAAGGTTTTGTGCAAATTCTCTAAAAATGCATATGATATTGAGTTTTTTAAAGGATTTAATATCTCATTGATATTCAACATGTCTAATCTCTCTACTTTTTCCTAGTCAAATGATACCATAGAAGAGGAAATACCATCACATGATAACATTGAATGGAAGAAACAGATGCCAAAAAGAAACAAGAGGTAATAGTGCAAGTTATTGATGAGTGCATTGACGAGAAAGCTCGACAAAGTAAATGTTGAGTATTTTGTCATTGATGTCAAGGTACTTTCTTGCTTGAGCTACTTGGTTGTCTACTTGAGCTGGTTGCTTGGGTGCTTGAGTTGGTTGCTTGCGTGCTTGAGCTAGTTGTTTGCTTGCTTAAGCTAGTTGCTTGCTTGGTTGAGCTTCTTGCCTGCTTGGTTGAGCTACTTGTTTGCTTACTTGAGGTGCCTACATGTTTACTTCACCTACTTGCTTGTCTCCTTGTCAACATATGTGCCAAATCGGCATAGTGTCAAGTTGAAAAGTCTAATGCCAAGTCAAATGTTATGCCATGTAAGCGTTGAAAGAGCTTGAATTTGACAAAAGAGAATATTGCAATATTATATTGGTTAATGTTTTCAGTTTCATCTCGAAGACAGCTTATGAATTTTCAAAATGATTCATGGTTTTGAAATTCTTTATTATATGGCAATTTAAGGTTCTTTGACCGGTCTTTCATTCATTATGGCGGATCTTTTCTAGCCGATTTAACTTGTAACATCTGCCTCAAATTTGATGCAGCTCCTTGTTGGCATAACAACTAACACCTCTGGAGTGCAAGTTGGTACGGACAGCTATGCACACTACCTGATGAGTGCTCTTCAAATTAGGAGGGGAAGCTCCCTCGTTGTGCGGACAAAATGCTTGAGAAGTAAACTAAACTATTTCCTGTCTTTTTGTCTCAGCTGAAAGAGGCACAAGGTTTGCAATAAACTTCGAACGTTGCAGCCAAGGTTTTTCTGGTTTCGTAGGACCTAACTACAACTCAAAACTAAGTAACCTAACTATCCAATCCCCTCAAGATATCAGAGCATGAGGAAACAGAGCGGGAATGATTATACGATAACTTCAAAGACAGGATTTCCAAGGAGGTGATGACACCTTTCCGAGGCGTAGGCTGAAAGAAAACTTATTGGCAACAACACCAGTACGATGAACTCTACTTCTGAATTCCCAAGGAGGTGACGGCACCTTTCCGAGGTGTAGACATGAAACAAAGCGCATTAACACAATAACACCAAACGATAAGTCTTAATTCTAAATTCCCAAGGAGGTGACAACACCTTTACGAGGTGTAGATATGAAATAAGCTTATAATCACAATAACACAAGACAATGATCATCCAACCAAAGTGAACAGATACAGAATAGCAATATTACAGGCAAATCTGGCTCAACATATATTACTATCGCGTGCAAAAGTTATGTACAAATAAGCAAAAGCTCTTATTTATAGACATCGAAAAGTGTAGGAAACCCTAAAATCACCTTGAGTCAACTATAGTCTTGCAATGCATGCAAGATTTATTGCTAAACCCTAATAAAGCAAACTATACAGTTAACTGGAAAGCTACCATTAGTTAACCGGTACAATTAATCTAAATGGACAATGTGCAAGCATGCACGTCCTTATTGAAAGCAAGTTAACTGGAACACTACCATCAGTTAACGAAAACCCTAAATGTAACTCCAAGTGAACATAGATAATCCCATAATAGACATGCATGAGATGTGACAGCGAGTTAACTTGAAAAGATGACGCCAAGTTTAACTCCTGTGTTTAATGTCTATCCTGAGAGGTGGGAACTGAAGTCTACTGGCCGTGATCTCGAGCAACCAACCCCTCTATGAGGTTGTTGACTGCATCACTGTCTGGAGCACTGATACTCTGCCGAAGTATACTATGTCTGTGCAGCATGTCCTCACCAGCTGTGATCTGACACTGAAGTTCACCTCTACTCCTGGTTGCTTCATCAAACAACGCTGACATGACTGTAAGTTGATTCATCTCACAGCGAACGGTCTCCCCACTGAAAATTCCATGAATGAGTTCCTGGAGCTCTGACTGTACGTCAGTGTTGTGACCATTTCACACATCGCCCCATTGCAAATGGGGACCCCCTGTTTTCACCTTTTTGCCTCGGTGTTGCAACTGCTTATCACTTGTCTTTTTATAATGAGGTCATCATTTTGAGAGTTTCAAGTCAGTCTTTTGAGAGCCATCCGAGCCAAGTCAAGAATCCATGCTTGAATCAATGCATAAACGTCATGGAAGTGCTTAGAAGGCCCAGGAAACGAAGATCGCCTATGAATTCGGCCAATTCTGAGACTTCCTACTTTTTAGGAAATCTTGCTTTTTCGCTTTTTCATTTTTTTGGCATTTTTGGACCAAACAGGGTTCCCTATTTTTTAGGGTTTTGCTTTTTCCATTTTTAGAAAGTTTCTATTTTTGGAAAGTTTCTATATTTGGAAAGGTCTCGAATTCCAAAAATCCACTCGGAAGTTCAAAAAAATCGAAAAATCACTCAGAAAATCAAAGAGAAAATTGAAAAATCATTGAAAAATCTGGAAAAGCAAGCAAAAAGCATGAAAAATCAGTAAAAAGCATGAGAAAATCAGACTGAAAAACATTAAATTCTGGAAAAATCATTCAAAACCAGTCAGATCTGAAGCACAAAATCACAGAAAATCAACTCAAAAAGATGGAATTCATGAGAAATTTGGTTAAGTCTGAAATTCGCCATGAAGGAGGTCCTTGAAATGTGGGACAGAAGAAGGTATGAATGTCTGGAAGCTCATGAAGTCCGCCCAGCAGTAAGAGGAAAATGTCAAGGACCATCCAAAGTCCGCCAAGCATATCCTAGCCTCCTCCAAAGTTCGCCATACACTTGAAAGGAAGTGCCAAGAAGTTATGAAGTCCGCCAAGCTTGTCCATAGAGCATAGAAAGTCCGCCATGCACTTGAGGGGAAGTGGCAAGAGGTCAAGGAAGTCCGCCAGCCTCAAGAAGGAAGTGCCAAGACCTTCCAAAGTCCGCCATGCATGATGCCAAAACCTTCTAAAGTCCGCCATACACTTGCCAAGGGGTTGGAAAGTCCGCCTAGGCACATGGGAGAAGAAAAAAATCAAAATTTCACTAAGTATTGGTGCCTAGTAAAGAAAATTTCGAAAATTTGCTAAGTGTAAGAGCCTAAAAAGGTGGAAAATCGATTTTTGGCTAAATGTTATGACATTTCCAAGAGATAAAATGTTAAGGAAAATGCTAAAAGGTTTGGAAGTCCGCCATGTTCAAAGAAATGATGCCAAGACCATAGAAAGTCCGCCCTCACCTTGTCCAAGTGCTTGGAAAGTCCGCCATGGTCTATGAAGGGAGAAAATTACGATTTTTGCTAAGTGTTTGGTGCCCAGTCAAGAGAAATTCGAAAATTTGCCTAAGTATAGAGGCTTAAAGGATGAAAAATTGAGATTTTTGACTAAGTATCATGACACTTTCAAGAGGTTAAGTGCTAAGTTTGAAAGGACAAGAGCTAAAGAAAATTCGCCATGGCATGTGAAAGTGGAAAAGACTTTGGGAAGTCCGCCTAGGCTGTGACCAAGAATAAAATTGCCTAAGTATGGATGTCCAGAGAAAATGTTATAAAAATTGACAACTTTGGCCAGAGAAAATGCACAAGGCAGGGAGAAAGGAAGGATCGCCCTTGGCCAAAAGGAAGAAGAATTTGTCGAGCGTCAAGGAAGTTTGCCTGATAAAGACATCCAGACAAGGATTTTTCCTAGAAAAAATTCGACTGAGCAAGAGAAAAAATTGACTTTGGCAAAAGAAAATAAGCTCAGTGCAATTAAAAATTCGCCATGGCAAGGAAAAATAAGGATCTGGCATAACAATTGTCGACGGAATGGCTTAAGTTTTGACTTGGCTAGACGAAATTGAGAATAAAATTGGAAAATACAGTTTTAGCCAAGAAAAATGAAGAGAAAATCGAAATAGCAATGGATCCAAAACGAACGGGTTGGAATAAATTAAAATATTTTAATATTTTAATAATTTATTTTCAATGCCTTGGACAAAATGAAGTTTGCCAGAGATGTTTTGGAGGAAAATAATTTGTGCCGGCCAGAGATAAAATCCGATGGGCAAAACAAAATTCACCGTGACTTCAGGAGAGAGAGTGTTAAAAATTTAACTTCGAAGCTAGGAGAGAGAAAATCTGAATTTGCTTATTTTATTTCTTGCAAGTGGATGACGACACGAGGCGAATCTTCAAAGAAGAAGCAATGGCGTGGAATGGTAGCAAGTCTGCTTCAAGCCAAATGGAGTGAGGGAAAAAGGATGGGACAAGCATAAGAAAGTCTGACTTTTCCCAAGCACAGCATGTCCAAACCTTTACAAAGTCCGACTTTGCTTGGAGAAGGTATGTCCAGGCATCCATAAGATCCGCCAAGTACAATGGCAAACATGATGCAAAGTCCGACCTAGACCAAGAAAAGAAATGTCAAAGTGTTGAGAAAGTTCGACTTCTCCCTAGAGATGTTTGTCCAAAGTGGCTTGGAGTCTGACTTAGGCTGAGAGAGAAAACATCCAAGCTCATGTGAAGTCTGCCCAAGGAGAGGATGAGAAAATTGGCTAAAACTCAGAAAATTGGCTAGTGTTGATACCTCGGGGAGAAGAATTCACTAAGTGTTGGACGGAAAACAGGAAGGCTGAAGAGGAGTAAAGAAGAAATGAATAAAATCCTTAAGCCAAATTCAGAATTGAAGGCAAATCCACAGGCAAAGTTCGTTCGAGCATGGAGATGGCCAAAAAATTGGCTAAGTGTTGAGTAGTCCAGATGAAGATTTGGCTAAGTCAGGGAAATACTTCACAGAGGAAATTCCAATTTCCTCCATTGTGGCGAAGGCACAGAGGCATTCTTCTCCAAATTCTAGGCACTTGAAAGAAGCAATCAGGGCAACTTCTTGAAGGGTTTCATCTCCTGAAGAATTAAAGACAAGCTTCCAATCAGAATCAGATGGTGACAAGGAGAGTGTTCCAAACATATCTCCATACTTAGACAATTTCTCGACACAAATTGGAGAATTCAAAGAGGAAATCCAAAGGAATAACATCAACCCAGTTCAAGTAGGAGGAAGTTCAAAGCAACCAACTTCAAGTCCAGACACCTGCTCCAAGGGGAGACTTCCAGACCTCAAGGATTCCAGTACAGGCAAGAAGAGGAAATCAAAGTCTCAAAAGGGAATCCAAGATCAAAGCTAGGAAGGAACAAACACAACGGACAAAGTCATCGGCAGGGAAAATATTCTAAGGCAAGCACGTGGAAGAAAAACGAAGCAACCAAGGAAGACATCCAGCACGCTGAGGTGGCGCCTCGTCATCTTCCAACCAATCAAATTCTTCCAAATCAACATACAACAATTCTATTTTATTGTTGGTTTATATTTAGCAAAAGGACAAGTGTCCTCAAATGAAATTTTCTCATTGGTCGAAAGTGACAAACCCTAATTAGGGTTTTATTTTGTAATCTCGGCCGTTGATTTGAAATCAATCTTGGCCATTGAATTGTAATTGGGGAGCCTATAAATTGAGCTCGGCCCCTCATTTGTAATGTGTGGAGACAGAGTATGAGATTGTTGCATTGAGACTATTTCGAATAATAAAAGCTCTTATGCATGATTTGCTTTGAACAACTTTTATTGTCAAATAGTAAGCGAGGTTGCATATCTTCTTCCGCCATAGATTAAAGTTAGAATTAGATTAAGTAGAATTTGCTTTGAAATGAGAGATTGATCGTATTGATTCAATGGTGAAGTGTAGCTCATACTTTCTTCGAATGGATGATTTGCATTTGATGTGTAAAGTTAGCCTGAGCTCTTAATTGTGGAAGCTTAACTTCAGCCTCATTCGAGGTTTGAAAATTATTATCACAACCCTTGAAGATTGCACCCATTTTGCGTATGTTGTCCCGCAAGAGGTGAAACAAAGTGTGGTTTATTTCCTTCGCCTAAATATTTACTGTCTCTCAAATTCCTAGGCGTAGAATAGATTCTCTGAACCCTTATCCTTTTGCCATTTTTTTGAGAGCCAAATTGAAGTCCTAATTGAGAAGCCTTTAATGATAAATCCGCCTAAGTCCCAAACTTGTGAAAAGTTCTTTAACGTAAGTCCCCTTGTTTATTACCAGCAAATCACAACGCCCATTGAGCTTATCCACACGTCGAGACCCGACAAAAGAAACCTTGGAATCGCCATATGATCTTCTCGCAATCTTAGCATACGCAGTGGTTTTTCAAGAGAGGATAGAGTGTCTTTGGACATTTTATTCTGTGTGTTCGGTGGATGATAAAACGTACACCAATAGTCAGCAAGCTCAACATACGCACCACCCTCAATCTGATACCAGCACAGTATGTGAGACACGAGCGTTCTCACATACCGGAGTGCACTAGTGACGTGCTCTCTACTTTCAGCCAACCCTGATGCCATCATTTCCTCTATCTTCGACTTGAAAACCAACTGTGTCTTCCAAGAGTAGATAGCCTCTTTATCTTCTGCATCTGTGACTAATTCATATGCCACACTCAAGTGAGCAATTATAATCTCATCCCGGGGTCTGTTAATCGCCATGTCTCGCTCCTCATCTTGGAGACGTAAACGGAGCTCGTTTGCATTGTACCGCAATTGATATAGCTCTGCAAGCAAAAAGCGGCCTCTAGCAACAAACTCCTCCCAATCCTCCAAACACTTGTCATATGTAACCAAGTGATTAAGCTGGCCCTGTTCTGCCGATGGCTCAAGCATCGGCAGGAGTGTAGCGGTAACATCTGACCTGTGTACAAGGCTAGAAATGTACTGACAAAGTTGTTTGATTTCAGCCTTGAGGGCTGTCTTGTCTTCTCCGTCCTTCAATATTCTATCCCTGGCGCTGTCTGTAGCAACCTGTAAGAGATCAACCTGTGTCTGGCGAGTGCTTTGACCAAGGTTGACTGTGATCACCTCGAAGTCTTGAACTTCAATCTCATCCAAACTCTTCCCCTCTGGAGGTATGGCAGTCTCAACAACAATCTCCATATCAACATTCCTCTCCACATGGACTTGTTTCTTGATCCTCTTGTCTAGCGCATCCTGGTAAGCATGATCAAAATCAGAATGATCAAGGACATAGGCTGGTTGCCTCCTCTTCCATCCCAATTGAGCCTCAATCCAAGACTGATCTCGACTAATGCCATTGGAAGGATCTGTACTAGCTATGAGAGGCTCTGACGAGAGTGAATATGTAGAGGAGTTGCTGCAAGGTGGAGAGTCTAAGACCAATTCAATGTGAATTGGGACTGGAGACTGCTCTGGTGTTGGTGATGGAACGCAAGGCTGGACCTCAGGTTCTGGAAAACTCTAAACTAGCCTCTGAACTGGCTCTCTGACAAGCTCCGTGGGTGTATAAATGGCAAGTGCCTTCCCTTTTGAGTTGTTAGGCACTTGACTTTTCTTAGGAGTGTTACTCCTTTTCTTCTGTTTGGGTTTTGACGAGGAAGGTAACGAAGGATCCACCAGTGGCGGCTCTGCTCTAGGAACGTTCACCCTCCTAGTCTTCTTGCTGTCGAGGTAAAGTATACTGTTTTGGATAACTCTACTAGACCTCTCTTTTACTGATGCATAGTCCTTGGCGTACCAATCAACTGTAGGCAGCGGTTGTGTATCAACCTGCTCTCTGAAAAACTGAGGAAGTACCTCTCCCTCATCATCTGATAAACCTCCCATATCTTCTGCCAAAAAGACAGAAATCTGTGAGAGAGAGAAGCGGCCATAGCTGCGTCTACGCACCTCAAAGTCGTCCTCGCAGTTTACCTAATAGTCCTCCATAGTAGGCTTATGGTATGTGCGACCACCGAGGCGTGCCATGTAATGACCCCAAGGATCATAGGCGCATGCATCGACAAGGTACTTGAGACGAAACTTCTCTAACTCTTGTCCTGCAGCTTTGGCATCAACTATCATTTTGCACCAATAGATTCTGAACTGCATGGGAAAGCCTGTTTATGCTTGCGACGCAAATGACGATGAACATCATGTAACTGCCTCAGGAACTCCATGAAAACTATCCTATCTGAAGGATAGTGTGGAAGCATGGCTGGATTTCCTGTAAATCCATATACTCGAATGTAGGTGTATGTCGGGAACTGAATGAACCACTCCGCACAATCAACCATCGCTACTCTAGCAACCGCCGAGATACGAATGTGTAACTCTCGGTCCAAGTTTCTCACTGTGTAAGTCAAGAAAGCCTCCTGAACATGCTTGAAGTGACGTTCAACCTTAGTGAACTCAAGCTGATCATAGTAGTGATAGACTTTCTGAACACTGAGTATGCCCACCGTGTTCAACCCTCTAAATTGACCCTGATAAGCAATCAAGTACACGAGGTAGGAACACATGTGAAACTCGTGGGCAACTAGGAAACCGGTGATTTGCTCGTGGAGAATATCGCTGATGAAGGATGCCTAGTCATAATGCTCTTGCCCGGAGATGATCCGACCAATGATGTAATACATCCAAGGTTGGAATATGTTTGCATCTGCATGACCTGAGACATGATTCAAAAGTGTGATCAGAATTGCATACTCATCCTTGTATTCACCACGACCCACATTGTTTGGCAATTTGTTCTTCTTTTGCTTCAACCATCGCTCTGCCATCTTACTTTGACACTTGTCCATATCAGCATTAAA